>CAMZJQ010000363.1:22500-90271 GCA_947310385.1 Nephrotoma appendiculata | reverse complement strand
GGGGTTGGTAAAGCACGTTGCGCAATTCACGTTGTTGCACGATTGTTGCAATGAATTTGTGATTTTTTTAAATTTATTTAAGTTGGGCTAGGCTTAATAATACACATAATAGACCATGAAACAACACAAAAGCACGCATTTTAATTAAATATAAGCTTTTGAAGCATGTTGCCCAATTCATGCGGAATATTATCGCTTGTAATGAATTTTTGAGTTCAAACTTAATTTATTTAAGTTGAATGAAACTCAATAATACACAATTTAATTTATTTAAGTTGAATCAAGCTTAATAATACATAATATGTCAAGCGAAACAGAACACAAAATTACGGAATTTAATAAATGCATAAGGGGGGTTGGTAAAGCACGTTGCGCAATTCACGTTGTTGCACGATTGTTGCAATGAATTTGTGATTTTTTAAATTTATTTAAGTTGGGCTAGGCTTAATAATACACATAATAGACCATGAAACAACACAAAAGCACGCATTTTAATTAAATATAAGCTTTTGAAGCATGTTGCCCAATTCATGCGGTATATTATCGCTTGTAATGAATTTTTGAGTTCAAACTTAATTTATTTAAGTTGAATGAAACTCAATAATACACAATTTAATTTATTTAAGTGAATCAAGCTTAATAATACATAATATGTCAAGCGAAACAGAACACAAAATTACGGAATTTAATAAATGCATAAGGGGGGTTGGTAAAGCACGTTGCGCAATTCACGTTGTTGCACGATTGTTGCAATGAATTTGTGATTTTTTTAAATTTATTTAAGTTGGGCTAGGCTTAATAATACACATAATAGACCATGAAACAACACAAAAGCACGCATTTTAATTAAATATAAGCTTTTGAAGCATGTTGCCCAATTCATGCGGTATATATCGCTTGTAATGAATTTTTGAGTTCAAACTTAATTTATTTAAGTTGAATGAAACTCAATAATACACAATTTAATTTATTTAAGTTGAATCAAGCTTAATAATACATAATATGTCAAGCGAAACAGAACACAAAATTACGGAATTTAATAAATGCATAAGGGGGGTTGGTAAAGCACGTTGCGCAATTCACGTTGTTGCACGATTGTTGCAATGAATTTGTGATTTTTTAAATTTATTTAAGTTGGGGCTAGGCTTAATAATACACATAATAGACCATGAAACAACACAAAAGCACGCATTTTAATTAAATATAAGCTTTTGAAGCATGTTGCCCAATTCATGCGGTATATTATCGCTTGTAATGAATTTTTGAGTTCAAACTTAATTTATTTAAGTTGAATGAAACTCAATAATACACAATTTAATTTATTTAAGTTGAATCAAGCTTAATAATACATAATATGTCAAGCGAAACAGAACACAAAATTACGGAATTTAATAAATGCATAAGGGGGGTTGGTAAAGCACGTTGCGCAATTCACGTTGTTGCACGATTGTTGCAATGAATTTGTGATTTTTTTAAATTTATTTAAGTTGGGCTAGGCTTAATAATACACATAATAGACCATGAAACAACACAAAAGCACGCATTTTAATTAAATATAAGCTTTTGAAGCATGTTGCCCAATTCATGCGGTATATTATCGCTTGTAATGAATTTTTGAGTTCAAACTTAATTTATTTAAGTTGAATGAAACTCAATAATACACAATTTAATTTATTTAAGTTGAATCAAGCTTAATAATACATAATATGTCAAGCGAACAGAACACAAAATTACGGAATTTAATAAATGCATAAGGGGGGTTGGTAAAGCACGTTGCGCAATTCACGTTGTTGCACGATTGTTGCAATGAATTTGTGATTTTTTTAAATTTATTTAAGTTGGGCTAGGCTTAATAATACACATAATAGACCATGAAACAACACAAAAGCACGCATTTTAATTAAATATAAGCTTTTGAAGCATGTTGCCCAATTCATGCGGTATATTATCGCTTGTAATGAATTTTGAGTTCAAACTTAATTTATTTAAGTTGAATGAAACTCAATAATACACAATTTAATTTATTTAAGTTGAATCAAGCTTAATAATACATAATATGTCAAGCGAAACAGAACACAAAATTACGGAATTTAATAAATGCATAAGGGGGGTTGGTAAAGCACGTTGCGCAATTCACGTTGTTGCACGATTGTTGCAATGAATTTGTGATTTTTTTAAATTTATTTAAGTTGGGCTAGGCTTAATAATACACATAATAGACCATGAAACAACACAAAAGCACGCATTTTAATTAAATATAAGCTTTTGAAGCATGTTGCCCAATTCATGCGGTATATTATCGCTTGTAATGAATTTTTGAGTTCAAACTTAATTTATTTAAGTTGAATGAAACTCAATAATACACAATTTAATTTATTTAAGTTGAATCAAGCTTAATAATACATAATATGTCAAGCGAAACAGAACACAAAATTACGGAATTTAATAAATGCATAAGGGGGTTGTAAAGCACGTTGCGCAATTCACGTTGTTGCACGATTGTTGCAATGAATTTGTGATTTTTTTAAATTTATTTAAGTTGGGCTAGGCTTAATAATACACATAATAGACCATGAAACAACACAAAAGCACGCATTTTAATTAAATATAAGCTTTTGAAGCATGTTGCCCAATTCATGCGGTATATTATCGCTTGTAATGAATTTTTGAGTTCAAACTTAATTTATTTAAGTTGAATGAAACTCAATAATACACAATTTAATTTATTTAAGTTGAATCAAGCTTAATAATACATAATATGTCAAGCGAAACAGAACACAAAATTACGGAATTTAATAAATGCATAAGGGGGGTTGGTAAAGCACGTTGCGCAATTCACGTTGTTGCACGATTGTTGCAATGAATTTGTGATTTTTTTAAATTTATTTAAGTTGGGCTAGGCTTAATAATACACATAATAGACCATGAAACAACACAAAAGCACGCATTTTAATTAAATATAAGCTTTTGAAGCATGTTGCCCAATTCATGCGGTATATTATCGCTTGTAATGAATTTTTGAGTTCAAACTTAATTTATTTAAGTTGAATGAAACTCAATAATACACAATTTAATTTATTTAAGTTGAATCAAGCTTAATAATACATAATATGTCAAGCGAAACAGAACACAAAATTACGGAATTTAATAAATGCATAAGGGGGGTTGGTAAAGCACGTTGCGCAATTCACGTTGTTGCACGATTGTTGCAATGAATTTGTGATTTTTTTAAATTTATTTAAGTTGGGCTAGGCTTAATAATACACATAATAGACCATGAAACAACACAAAAGCACGCATTTTAATTAAATATAAGCTTTTGAAGCATGTTGCCCAATTCATGCGGTATATTATCGCTTGTAATGAATTTTTGAGTTCAAACTTAATTTATTTAAGTTGAATGAAACTCAATAATACACAATTTAATTTATTTAAGTTGAATCAAGCTTAATAATACATAATATGTCAAGCGAAACAGAACACAAAATTACGGAATTTAATAAATGCATAAGGGGGGTTGGTAAAGCACGTTGCGCAATTCACGTTGTTGCACGATTGTTGCAATGAATTTGTGATTTTTTTAAATTTATTTAAGTTGGGCTAGGCTTAATAATACACATAATAGACCATGAAACAACACAAAAGCACGCATTTTAATTAAATATAAGCTTTTGAAGCATGTTGCCCAATTCATGCGGTATATTATCGCTTGTAATGAATTTTTGAGTTCAAACTTAATTTATTTAAGTTGAATGAAACTCAATAATACACAATTTAATTTATTTAAGTTGAATCAAGCTTAATAATACATAATATGTCAAGCGAAACAGAACACAAAATTACGGAATTTAATAAATGCATAAGGGGGGTTGGTAAAGCACGTTGCGCAATTCACGTTGTTGCACGATTGTTGCAATGAATTTGTGATTTTTTTAAATTTATTTAAGTTGGGCTAGGCTTAATAATACACATAATAGACCATGAAACAACACAAAAGCACGCATTTTAATTAAATATAAGCTTTTGAAGCATGTTGCCCAATTCATGCGGTATATTATCGCTTGTAATGAATTTTTGAGTTCAAACTTAATTTATTTAAGTTGAATGAAACTCAATAATACACAATTTAATTTATTTAAGTTGAATCAAGCTTAATAATACATAATATGTCAAGCGAAACAGAACACAAAATTACGGAATTTAATAAATGCATAAGGGGGGTTGGTAAAGCACGTTGCGCAATTCACGTTGTTGCACGATTGTTGCAATGAATTTGTGATTTTTTTAAATTTATTTAAGTTGGGCTAGGCTTAATAATACACATAATAGACCATGAAACAACACAAAAGCACGCATTTTAATTAAATATAAGCTTTTGAAGCATGTTGCCCAATTCATGCGGTATATTATCGCTTGTAATGAATTTTTGAGTTCAAACTTAATTTATTTAAGTTGAATGAAACTCAATAATACACAATTTAATTTATTTAAGTTGAATCAAGCTTAATAATACATAATATGTCAAGCGAAACAGAACACAAAATTACGGAATTTAATAAATGCATAAGGGGGGTTGGTAAAGCACGTTGCGCAATTCACGTTGTTGCACGATTGTTGCAATGAATTTGTGATTTTTTTAAATTTATTTAAGTTGGGCTAGGCTTAATAATACACATAATAGACCATGAAACAACACAAAAGCACGCATTTTAATTAAATATAAGCTTTTGAAGCATGTTGCCCAATTCATGCGGTATATTATCGCTTGTAATGAATTTTTGAGTTCAAACTTAATTTATTTAAGTTGAATGAAACTCAATAATACACAATTTAATTTATTTAAGTTGAATCAAGCTTAATAATACATAATATGTCAAGCGAAACAGAACACAAAATTACGGAATTTAATAAATGCATAAGGGGGGTTGGTAAAGCACGTTGCGCAATTCACGTTGTTGCACGATTGTTGCAATGAATTTGTGATTTTTTTAAATTTATTTAAGTTGGGCTAGGCTTAATAATACACATAATAGACCATGAAACAACACAAAAGCACGCATTTTAATTAAATATAAGCTTTTGAAGCATGTTGCCCAATTCATGCGGTATATTATCGCTTGTAATGAATTTTTGAGTTCAAACTTAATTTATTTAAGTTGAATGAAACTCAATAATACACAATTTAATTTATTTAAGTTGAATCAAGCTTAATAATACATAATATGTCAAGCGAAACAGAACACAAAATTACGGAATTTAATAAATGCATAAGGGGGGTTGGTAAAGCACGTTGCGCAATTCACGTTGTTGCACGATTGTTGCAATGAATTTGTGATTTTTTTAAATTTATTTAAGTTGGGCTAGGCTTAATAATACACATAATAGACCATGAAACAACACAAAAGCACGCATTTTAATTAAATATAAGCTTTTGAAGCATGTTGCCCAATTCATGCGGTATATTATCGCTTGTAATGAATTTTTGAGTTCAAACTTAATTTATTTAAGTTGAATGAAACTCAATAATACACAATTTAATTTATTTAAGTTGAATCAAGCTTAATAATACATAATATGTCAAGCGAAACAGAACACAAAATTACGGAATTTAATAAATGCATAAGGGGGGTTGGTAAAGCACGTTGCGCAATTCACGTTGTTGCACGATTGTTGCAATGAATTTGTGATTTTTTTAAATTTATTTAAGTTGGGCTAGGCTTAATAATACACATAATAGACCATGAAACAACACAAAAGCACGCATTTTAATTAAATATAAGCTTTTGAAGCATGTTGCCCAATTCATGCGGTATATTATCGCTTGTAATGAATTTTTGAGTTCAAACTTAATTTATTTAAGTTGAATGAAACTCAATAATACACAATTTAATTTATTTAAGTTGAATCAAGCTTAATAATACATAATATGTCAAGCGAAACAGAACACAAAATTACGGAATTTAATAAATGCATAAGGGGGGTTGGTAAAGCACGTTGCGCAATTCACGTTGTTGCACGATTGTTGCAATGAATTTGTGATTTTTTTAAATTTATTTAAGTTGGGCTAGGCTTAATAATACACATAATAGACCATGAAACAACACAAAAGCACGCATTTTAATTAAATATAAGCTTTTGAAGCATGTTGCCCAATTCATGCGGTATATTATCGCTTGTAATGAATTTTTGAGTTCAAACTTAATTTATTTAAGTTGAATGAAACTCAATAATACACAATTTAATTTATTTAAGTTGAATCAAGCTTAATAATACATAATATGTCAAGCGAAACAGAACACAAAATTACGGAATTTAATAAATGCATAAGGGGGGTTGGTAAAGCACGTTGCGCAATTCACGTTGTTGCACGATTGTTGCAATGAATTTGTGATTTTTTTAAATTTATTTAAGTTGGGCTAGGCTTAATAATACACATAATAGACCATGAAACAACACAAAAGCACGCATTTTAATTAAATATAAGCTTTTGAAGCATGTTGCCCAATTCATGCGGTATATTATCGCTTGTAATGAATTTTTGAGTTCAAACTTAATTTATTTAAGTTGAATGAAACTCAATAATACACAATTTAATTTATTTAAGTTGAATCAAGCTTAATAATACATAATATGTCAAGCGAAACAGAACACAAAATTACGGAATTTAATAAATGCATAAGGGGGGTTGGTAAAGCACGTTGCGCAATTCACGTTGTTGCACGATTGTTGCAATGAATTTGTGATTTTTTTAAATTTATTTAAGTTGGGCTAGGCTTAATAATACACATAATAGACCATGAAACAACACAAAAGCACGCATTTTAATTAAATATAAGCTTTTGAAGCATGTTGCCCAATTCATGCGGTATATTATCGCTTGTAATGAATTTTTGAGTTCAAACTTAATTTATTTAAGTTGAATGAAACTCAATAATACACAATTTAATTTATTTAAGTTGAATCAAGCTTAATAATACATAATATGTCAAGCGAAACAGAACACAAAATTACGGAATTTAATAAATGCATAAGGGGGGTTGGTAAAGCACGTTGCGCAATTCACGTTGTTGCACGATTGTTGCAATGAATTTGTGATTTTTTTAAATTTATTTAAGTTGGGCTAGGCTTAATAATACACATAATAGACCATGAAACAACACAAAAGCACGCATTTTAATTAAATATAAGCTTTTGAAGCATGTTGCCCAATTCATGCGGTATATTATCGCTTGTAATGAATTTTTGAGTTCAAACTTAATTTATTTAAGTTGAATGAAACTCAATAATACACAATTTAATTTATTTAAGTTGAATCAAGCTTAATAATACATAATATGTCAAGCGAAACAGAACACAAAATTACGGAATTTAATAAATGCATAAGGGGGGTTGGTAAAGCACGTTGCGCAATTCACGTTGTTGCACGATTGTTGCAATGAATTTGTGATTTTTTTAAATTTATTTAAGTTGGGCTAGGCTTAATAATACACATAATAGACCATGAAACAACACAAAAGCACGCATTTTAATTAAATATAAGCTTTTGAAGCATGTTGCCCAATTCATGCGGTATATTATCGCTTGTAATGAATTTTTGAGTTCAAACTTAATTTATTTAAGTTGAATGAAACTCAATAATACACAATTTAATTTATTTAAGTTGAATCAAGCTTAATAATACATAATATGTCAAGCGAAACAGAACACAAAATTACGGAATTTAATAAATGCATAAGGGGGGTTGGTAAAGCACGTTGCGCAATTCACGTTGTTGCACGATTGTTGCAATGAATTTGTGATTTTTTTAAATTTATTTAAGTTGGGCTAGGCTTAATAATACACATAATAGACCATGAAACAACACAAAAGCACGCATTTTAATTAAATATAAGCTTTTGAAGCATGTTGCCCAATTCATGCGGTATATTATCGCTTGTAATGAATTTTTGAGTTCAAACTTAATTTATTTAAGTTGAATGAAACTCAATAATACACAATTTAATTTATTTAAGTTGAATCAAGCTTAATAATACATAATATGTCAAGCGAAACAGAACACAAAATTACGGAATTTAATAAATGCATAAGGGGGGTTGGTAAAGCACGTTGCGCAATTCACGTTGTTGCACGATTGTTGCAATGAATTTGTGATTTTTTTAAATTTATTTAAGTTGGGCTAGGCTTAATAATACACATAATAGACCATGAAACAACACAAAAGCACGCATTTTAATTAAATATAAGCTTTTGAAGCATGTTGCCCAATTCATGCGGTATATTATCGCTTGTAATGAATTTTTGAGTTCAAACTTAATTTATTTAAGTTGAATGAAACTCAATAATACACAATTTAATTTATTTAAGTTGAATCAAGCTTAATAATACATAATATGTCAAGCGAAACAGAACACAAAATTACGGAATTTAATAAATGCATAAGGGGGGTTGGTAAAGCACGTTGCGCAATTCACGTTGTTGCACGATTGTTGCAATGAATTTGTGATTTTTTTAAATTTATTTAAGTTGGGCTAGGCTTAATAATACACATAATAGACCATGAAACAACACAAAAGCACGCATTTTAATTAAATATAAGCTTTTGAAGCATGTTGCCCAATTCATGCGGTATATTATCGCTTGTAATGAATTTTTGAGTTCAAACTTAATTTATTTAAGTTGAATGAAACTCAATAATACACAATTTAATTTATTTAAGTTGAATCAAGCTTAATAATACATAATATGTCAAGCGAAACAGAACACAAAATTACGGAATTTAATAAATGCATAAGGGGGGTTGGTAAAGCACGTTGCGCAATTCACGTTGTTGCACGATTGTTGCAATGAATTTGTGATTTTTTTAAATTTATTTAAGTTGGGCTAGGCTTAATAATACACATAATAGACCATGAAACAACACAAAAGCACGCATTTTAATTAAATATAAGCTTTTGAAGCATGTTGCCCAATTCATGCGGTATATTATCGCTTGTAATGAATTTTTGAGTTCAAACTTAATTTATTTAAGTTGAATGAAACTCAATAATACACAATTTAATTTATTTAAGTTGAATCAAGCTTAATAATACATAATATGTCAAGCGAAACAGAACACAAAATTACGGAATTTAATAAATGCATAAGGGGGGTTGGTAAAGCACGTTGCGCAATTCACGTTGTTGCACGATTGTTGCAATGAATTTGTGATTTTTTTAAATTTATTTAAGTTGGGCTAGGCTTAATAATACACATAATAGACCATGAAACAACACAAAAGCACGCATTTTAATTAAATATAAGCTTTTGAAGCATGTTGCCCAATTCATGCGGTATATTATCGCTTGTAATGAATTTTTGAGTTCAAACTTAATTTATTTAAGTTGAATGAAACTCAATAATACACAATTTAATTTATTTAAGTTGAATCAAGCTTAATAATACATAATATGTCAAGCGAAACAGAACACAAAATTACGGAATTTAATAAATGCATAAGGGGGGTTGGTAAAGCACGTTGCGCAATTCACGTTGTTGCACGATTGTTGCAATGAATTTGTGATTTTTTTAAATTTATTTAAGTTGGGCTAGGCTTAATAATACACATAATAGACCATGAAACAACACAAAAGCACGCATTTTAATTAAATATAAGCTTTTGAAGCATGTTGCCCAATTCATGCGGTATATTATCGCTTGTAATGAATTTTTGAGTTCAAACTTAATTTATTTAAGTTGAATGAAACTCAATAATACACAATTTAATTTATTTAAGTTGAATCAAGCTTAATAATACATAATATGTCAAGCGAAACAGAACACAAAATTACGGAATTTAATAAATGCATAAGGGGGGTTGGTAAAGCACGTTGCGCAATTCACGTTGTTGCACGATTGTTGCAATGAATTTGTGATTTTTTTAAATTTATTTAAGTTGGGCTAGGCTTAATAATACACATAATAGACCATGAAACAACACAAAAGCACGCATTTTAATTAAATATAAGCTTTTGAAGCATGTTGCCCAATTCATGCGGTATATTATCGCTTGTAATGAATTTTTGAGTTCAAACTTAATTTATTTAAGTTGAATGAAACTCAATAATACACAATTTAATTTATTTAAGTTGAATCAAGCTTAATAATACATAATATGTCAAGCGAAACAGAACACAAAATTACGGAATTTAATAAATGCATAAGGGGGGTTGGTAAAGCACGTTGCGCAATTCACGTTGTTGCACGATTGTTGCAATGAATTTGTGATTTTTTTAAATTTATTTAAGTTGGGCTAGGCTTAATAATACACATAATAGACCATGAAACAACACAAAAGCACGCATTTTAATTAAATATAAGCTTTTGAAGCATGTTGCCCAATTCATGCGGTATATTATCGCTTGTAATGAATTTTTGAGTTCAAACTTAATTTATTTAAGTTGAATGAAACTCAATAATACACAATTTAATTTATTTAAGTTGAATCAAGCTTAATAATACATAATATGTCAAGCGAAACAGAACACAAAATTACGGAATTTAATAAATGCATAAGGGGGGTTGGTAAAGCACGTTGCGCAATTCACGTTGTTGCACGATTGTTGCAATGAATTTGTGATTTTTTTAAATTTATTTAAGTTGGGCTAGGCTTAATAATACACATAATAGACCATGAAACAACACAAAAGCACGCATTTTAATTAAATATAAGCTTTTGAAGCATGTTGCCCAATTCATGCGGTATATTATCGCTTGTAATGAATTTTTGAGTTCAAACTTAATTTATTTAAGTTGAATGAAACTCAATAATACACAATTTAATTTATTTAAGTTGAATCAAGCTTAATAATACATAATATGTCAAGCGAAACAGAACACAAAATTACGGAATTTAATAAATGCATAAGGGGGGTTGGTAAAGCACGTTGCGCAATTCACGTTGTTGCACGATTGTTGCAATGAATTTGTGATTTTTTTAAATTTATTTAAGTTGGGCTAGGCTTAATAATACACATAATAGACCATGAAACAACACAAAAGCACGCATTTTAATTAAATATAAGCTTTTGAAGCATGTTGCCCAATTCATGCGGTATATTATCGCTTGTAATGAATTTTTGAGTTCAAACTTAATTTATTTAAGTTGAATGAAACTCAATAATACACAATTTAATTTATTTAAGTTGAATCAAGCTTAATAATACATAATATGTCAAGCGAAACAGAACACAAAATTACGGAATTTAATAAATGCATAAGGGGGGTTGGTAAAGCACGTTGCGCAATTCACGTTGTTGCACGATTGTTGCAATGAATTTGTGATTTTTTTAAATTTATTTAAGTTGGGCTAGGCTTAATAATACACATAATAGACCATGAAACAACACAAAAGCACGCATTTTAATTAAATATAAGCTTTTGAAGCATGTTGCCCAATTCATGCGGTATATTATCGCTTGTAATGAATTTTTGAGTTCAAACTTAATTTATTTAAGTTGAATGAAACTCAATAATACACAATTTAATTTATTTAAGTTGAATCAAGCTTAATAATACATAATATGTCAAGCGAAACAGAACACAAAATTACGGAATTTAATAAATGCATAAGGGGGGTTGGTAAAGCACGTTGCGCAATTCACGTTGTTGCACGATTGTTGCAATGAATTTGTGATTTTTTTAAATTTATTTAAGTTGGGCTAGGCTTAATAATACACATAATAGACCATGAAACAACACAAAAGCACGCATTTTAATTAAATATAAGCTTTTGAAGCATGTTGCCCAATTCATGCGGTATATTATCGCTTGTAATGAATTTTTGAGTTCAAACTTAATTTATTTAAGTTGAATGAAACTCAATAATACACAATTTAATTTATTTAAGTTGAATCAAGCTTAATAATACATAATATGTCAAGCGAAACAGAACACAAAATTACGGAATTTAATAAATGCATAAGGGGGGTTGGTAAAGCACGTTGCGCAATTCACGTTGTTGCACGATTGTTGCAATGAATTTGTGATTTTTTTAAATTTATTTAAGTTGGGCTAGGCTTAATAATACACATAATAGACCATGAAACAACACAAAAGCACGCATTTTAATTAAATATAAGCTTTTGAAGCATGTTGCCCAATTCATGCGGTATATTATCGCTTGTAATGAATTTTTGAGTTCAAACTTAATTTATTTAAGTTGAATGAAACTCAATAATACACAATTTAATTTATTTAAGTTGAATCAAGCTTAATAATACATAATATGTCAAGCGAAACAGAACACAAAATTACGGAATTTAATAAATGCATAAGGGGGGTTGGTAAAGCACGTTGCGCAATTCACGTTGTTGCACGATTGTTGCAATGAATTTGTGATTTTTTTAAATTTATTTAAGTTGGGCTAGGCTTAATAATACACATAATAGACCATGAAACAACACAAAAGCACGCATTTTAATTAAATATAAGCTTTTGAAGCATGTTGCCCAATTCATGCGGTATATTATCGCTTGTAATGAATTTTTGAGTTCAAACTTAATTTATTTAAGTTGAATGAAACTCAATAATACACAATTTAATTTATTTAAGTTGAATCAAGCTTAATAATACATAATATGTCAAGCGAAACAGAACACAAAATTACGGAATTTAATAAATGCATAAGGGGGGTTGGTAAAGCACGTTGCGCAATTCACGTTGTTGCACGATTGTTGCAATGAATTTGTGATTTTTTTAAATTTATTTAAGTTGGGCTAGGCTTAATAATACACATAATAGACCATGAAACAACACAAAAGCACGCATTTTAATTAAATATAAGCTTTTGAAGCATGTTGCCCAATTCATGCGGTATATTATCGCTTGTAATGAATTTTTGAGTTCAAACTTAATTTATTTAAGTTGAATGAAACTCAATAATACACAATTTAATTTATTTAAGTTGAATCAAGCTTAATAATACATAATATGTCAAGCGAAACAGAACACAAAATTACGGAATTTAATAAATGCATAAGGGGGGTTGGTAAAGCACGTTGCGCAATTCACGTTGTTGCACGATTGTTGCAATGAATTTGTGATTTTTTTAAATTTATTTAAGTTGGGCTAGGCTTAATAATACACATAATAGACCATGAAACAACACAAAAGCACGCATTTTAATTAAATATAAGCTTTTGAAGCATGTTGCCCAATTCATGCGGTATATTATCGCTTGTAATGAATTTTTGAGTTCAAACTTAATTTATTTAAGTTGAATGAAACTCAATAATACACAATTTAATTTATTTAAGTTGAATCAAGCTTAATAATACATAATATGTCAAGCGAAACAGAACACAAAATTACGGAATTTAATAAATGCATAAGGGGGGTTGGTAAAGCACGTTGCGCAATTCACGTTGTTGCACGATTGTTGCAATGAATTTGTGATTTTTTTAAATTTATTTAAGTTGGGCTAGGCTTAATAATACACATAATAGACCATGAAACAACACAAAAGCACGCATTTTAATTAAATATAAGCTTTTGAAGCATGTTGCCCAATTCATGCGGTATATTATCGCTTGTAATGAATTTTTGAGTTCAAACTTAATTTATTTAAGTTGAATGAAACTCAATAATACACAATTTAATTTATTTAAGTTGAATCAAGCTTAATAATACATAATATGTCAAGCGAAACAGAACACAAAATTACGGAATTTAATAAATGCATAAGGGGGGTTGGTAAAGCACGTTGCGCAATTCACGTTGTTGCACGATTGTTGCAATGAATTTGTGATTTTTTTAAATTTATTTAAGTTGGGCTAGGCTTAATAATACACATAATAGACCATGAAACAACACAAAAGCACGCATTTTAATTAAATATAAGCTTTTGAAGCATGTTGCCCAATTCATGCGGTATATTATCGCTTGTAATGAATTTTTGAGTTCAAACTTAATTTATTTAAGTTGAATGAAACTCAATAATACACAATTTAATTTATTTAAGTTGAATCAAGCTTAATAATACATAATATGTCAAGCGAAACAGAACACAAAATTACGGAATTTAATAAATGCATAAGGGGGGTTGGTAAAGCACGTTGCGCAATTCACGTTGTTGCACGATTGTTGCAATGAATTTGTGATTTTTTTAAATTTATTTAAGTTGGGCTAGGCTTAATAATACACATAATAGACCATGAAACAACACAAAAGCACGCATTTTAATTAAATATAAGCTTTTGAAGCATGTTGCCCAATTCATGCGGTATATTATCGCTTGTAATGAATTTTTGAGTTCAAACTTAATTTATTTAAGTTGAATGAAACTCAATAATACACAATTTAATTTATTTAAGTTGAATCAAGCTTAATAATACATAATATGTCAAGCGAAACAGAACACAAAATTACGGAATTTAATAAATGCATAAGGGGGGTTGGTAAAGCACGTTGCGCAATTCACGTTGTTGCACGATTGTTGCAATGAATTTGTGATTTTTTTAAATTTATTTAAGTTGGGCTAGGCTTAATAATACACATAATAGACCATGAAACAACACAAAAGCACGCATTTTAATTAAATATAAGCTTTTGAAGCATGTTGCCCAATTCATGCGGTATATTATCGCTTGTAATGAATTTTTGAGTTCAAACTTAATTTATTTAAGTTGAATGAAACTCAATAATACACAATTTAATTTATTTAAGTTGAATCAAGCTTAATAATACATAATATGTCAAGCGAAACAGAACACAAAATTACGGAATTTAATAAATGCATAAGGGGGGTTGGTAAAGCACGTTGCGCAATTCACGTTGTTGCACGATTGTTGCAATGAATTTGTGATTTTTTTAAATTTATTTAAGTTGGGCTAGGCTTAATAATACACATAATAGACCATGAAACAACACAAAAGCACGCATTTTAATTAAATATAAGCTTTTGAAGCATGTTGCCCAATTCATGCGGTATATTATCGCTTGTAATGAATTTTTGAGTTCAAACTTAATTTATTTAAGTTGAATGAAACTCAATAATACACAATTTAATTTATTTAAGTTGAATCAAGCTTAATAATACATAATATGTCAAGCGAAACAGAACACAAAATTACGGAATTTAATAAATGCATAAGGGGGGTTGGTAAAGCACGTTGCGCAATTCACGTTGTTGCACGATTGTTGCAATGAATTTGTGATTTTTTTAAATTTATTTAAGTTGGGCTAGGCTTAATAATACACATAATAGACCATGAAACAACACAAAAGCACGCATTTTAATTAAATATAAGCTTTTGAAGCATGTTGCCCAATTCATGCGGTATATTATCGCTTGTAATGAATTTTTGAGTTCAAACTTAATTTATTTAAGTTGAATGAAACTCAATAATACACAATTTAATTTATTTAAGTTGAATCAAGCTTAATAATACATAATATGTCAAGCGAAACAGAACACAAAATTACGGAATTTAATAAATGCATAAGGGGGGTTGGTAAAGCACGTTGCGCAATTCACGTTGTTGCACGATTGTTGCAATGAATTTGTGATTTTTTTAAATTTATTTAAGTTGGGCTAGGCTTAATAATACACATAATAGACCATGAAACAACACAAAAGCACGCATTTTAATTAAATATAAGCTTTTGAAGCATGTTGCCCAATTCATGCGGTATATTATCGCTTGTAATGAATTTTTGAGTTCAAACTTAATTTATTTAAGTTGAATGAAACTCAATAATACACAATTTAATTTATTTAAGTTGAATCAAGCTTAATAATACATAATATGTCAAGCGAAACAGAACACAAAATTACGGAATTTAATAAATGCATAAGGGGGGTTGGTAAAGCACGTTGCGCAATTCACGTTGTTGCACGATTGTTGCAATGAATTTGTGATTTTTTTAAATTTATTTAAGTTGGGCTAGGCTTAATAATACACATAATAGACCATGAAACAACACAAAAGCACGCATTTTAATTAAATATAAGCTTTTGAAGCATGTTGCCCAATTCATGCGGTATATTATCGCTTGTAATGAATTTTTGAGTTCAAACTTAATTTATTTAAGTTGAATGAAACTCAATAATACACAAAATTACGGAATTTAATTAAATGCACTAGTTTTACGGAGCACGTGTTTTTGCAGTTCACGGTTAAACTACTCCCCCTACATGTTTTATAAGGAGGATGCCCCTAAATATATCCCTCTATCGTTAATGTATATATACTCTAATCTGTGTACATTTATTTCTAGCGACTTATAAATCCTTTCACACAAATTGTTTACGAATTTTGTCTCTCCGCTTTGCTTTTGTCACTCATTCTCTTACCTCCGCCACCTCTTACTCTTTAAATCAAAACAAAAAATTACAAAACAAAAAAAATATTATTTGTTCTTGTTCCTCTTCCTCCTCCAGTTGTTTTGTAAGTTTATTTGTTTTTTTAGTGCTTTACTAACTGCTGAAGCCGAAGGATATGCGTTTTCTAATTTTTTTTCTTTTTGATTTATTTAAGTTGGATTAGGCTCAATAATACACAATTTAATTTATTTAAGTTGAATCAAGCTTAATAATACGAAATATTATTACAATCAATAATTAAAAAAACATTACCATAACCAATTCCTTAAGTGGTTTCGGGCAATTCGTGATTTTTGCAGTAAGCTGTCTCATTATGATAGCTGCGAAATGTGAGCAACAAATAAATACGCCTGTCAATTTAATAGTTTCACTACCAGTCAAAATTTTGTATGTGGCTTTTAAATATTGGAAAATTGTCATATCGTTCATACTGCTTAAAATGCTATTAATAAAAACCCAGGACCAATCGCACACAAAATATTTTGGAAGAGGGATTTTAGGTTGCGCTCTTAATATTTCTCGCTTAAAAATATTTAGAAAATTTTTTATTGTCGTTACGTCATGTTGGCATGTTATTAGCTCGGATGCAGGAATAGTATTATCATTCACTTTTACTACACAAGCGTAATAATATATTCGTGAATAATTGTGATCATCGCAACATTTAGGGTTTCGAATTAATCCACCGGTAGCGTCAATATAAACAGGGACTGATTCTTGTTGATCTAATATTCTTAAATTCTCCAATCTCATCAGTTCAATGTGCGACGGATCTGATGCTGAGTAAATATATTTGTCAGCTGATTGCTTTCGACGCCGATATATAGCATCTATTACTTCACATCCTTTGATCGCATCTTTACTTAATAGTCTCTCGGACCTTCCTTTACGCAATACTGAAGGTAGTATTATATGCTGTGTATTTCCCGCGATCAATAATGGTTTGTCAACCTCTTTGTTGTTTTCCAAATAAATCTGAAAAGAATAATTCTCTTTCATTTTTTCTTGAACTAGGATCCGACGATCCCCTCTTAACTGGGTAAACTCTTTAATGTTACCGTGATCCGAATTTATTTAAGTTGGGCTAGGCTTAATAATACATAATAGACCATGAAACAACACAAAAGCACGCATTTTAATTAAATATAAGCTTTTGAAGCATGTTGCGAATAATATTTATATTAATTAATGTTTAATAATTAACTGACGAATTTTAATAGAGCCTATTAAGTGTTTTTAAACTTATTAATATTTAAATAATGTAAAGAATATTAATTTGTAAACATTTTAAGTAATATAATTTACAGAAGGAAAATTAGTTACCAAAATAGAGAAGCTAACGTTTTTCGGAATTGTTTCGAAATATTTCGCCTTTTTTTAGTTCATTTAAAAAATAATAATTGCATTAACGAAATTTACTTACATAATAAAAATAATATTCATGAATATCCTGAAATTTTAGAAATAATCTTTGCTGTAACGTCATTATTTATTAAAAATTTAAATTTAATTTTATTAATTTAATTGTGTTGGTGTAATGTAAAGTTCATAAAAAACTAATCATCCATTTAAAGAATATCATAGTATATTAAAAAAAAATATCTATTATAAAAAATTATGTTTAAATATAGTATAATGAATTTAATTAAACCTTTTTTAAAGAAGTTCGTTAATAGGATGTAAAAATTTCTCTCGGTGTAGGTTTTCAAGCAGCGGGATTGTTTAAACTGTAAAATCTTATTAATTTTCAAATCGTGGCTCAGTGCTTATTTTAAATTTCTATAACTAATAATATAATTTTTCTTGTTATGCAGTGTAGCCATTAATTTATTTGCGCTAGAGTTTGATGAACATGTATGTTAGGGACAAAACGGTAGATCTTGATGTGCGTCATGAACATTTTTGAGATATTCTAAATCTACATCTAAAATACAGCCAGTTCCAGACTCGTTTGAAATTTCATTAATATCGAAATCATGATATTTTTTAACCCATTTGAATTTGCTGTAAGATAAAAATTGCGGCATTGCCCATCCATACTGATTATTAACATCGTAATACATTAGAAAAGTAGTCGCACACTTTGAGTCATAATAATTAGTCATGTATTTATTATTAGCCAAACCATATCGTTTTGTACATTGACTTAGACCACCACGTATCCCTCGTTCAACAAACATCATCATGTCAATGTCTGTAAGTAATTCTAAATTGACACCTGTATGTTTCAACATAGCGTCCCAAGTATATCCGAGCAGGGTAAAATAGTGAGCTGGAATAAGCTCATACGTATGGAGACAGCTTGTCCGAAATTGTTCAAAAACGTCTGCTAATAATAGAACATCTGTTTTTAGATACAAATCTGAGTATTCACCTAAATTACGTACATATATACATTTTTTTCCAAATTTCTTGAGCACGTTTATGCTGCTCTAAAGTTATCTATACGAATCAATAAATCGGAATTGAGTTATCTTATTTTGGATATGTTTCGTAAATGCTATGTAATTTTCCCTATTTATTGGCAATAAATCTACTCTATCCGGCATATCGGAAGCAATAGGTTCTATAATGAAATGGGAATCATAACCACTTAGATTATGAAACACTATGGGCACCGTGTGGCTATCTTTATAATTTATATTGCAGTTATTATGAGCTACTCTTCTAAACTGCCCCGTGAAATGACAGTGATCGCGTACTCGTCCATCTGATCCGATGTGAAAAGAGCATATTAAGTAAGAGACTAACGGTTGGTTGCATATGGAAAGCTCGGTTATTGAAAATTCGTATTTTGAAAGTCGCGGTTATGTCATCGAACCTGGATTACAGATGAACGAGGCGAAATGTTGCAACAAATTAAACGTTGATCTGCTTAAAATGACATCAGTAAACCAAACTAACCGATACATACCAAATCTGTGACAATAAATTTTATCCGTTCAAAATCGGTAAGGATAACACATTCATAGGGGATTTTTTCAAAAAACTTGAAAATATTTTACTGTTGAAATTCTGGCTCAAAATGATTCCAGGTAATGTTAAAAGAGCATATTAAGTAAAACAACTAACGGTTGGTTGCATATGGAAACCTCGGTTATTGAAAAATTCGTATTTTGAAAGTTGCGGTTATGTCATCGACATACAAAAATAAAAATTCAACTTGACGTTGCCTTACCTCGCTAGATTATCTTAAAATAGATTTCATACTATATATATATATATATATATATATATATATATATATATATATATATATATATATATATATATATATATTTTCTATACTGAAATTAAATTTCCCCTTTTCCAGAATGTACATTGCGAAGCGACCGGGGCCGACCCGCCTGATATAACCCGATCCTAAACTTCCACTCCTATCGATTTTTAAATTCTTATAAACTGAAATTAAATTTCCCCATCACCCGCCTGATTTAACCCGATCCTAAATTCCCGCTCATATCGATTTTTAAATTCTTATAAAGTGAAATTAAATTTCTCCTTCTCCAGAATGTACATTGCAAAGCGAAGGGAGTGCAGCCACCCGCCTGGTGTAACCCGATCTTGTACTTCAGCTCCTATCCATTTTTAAAATCTTATAAACTGAAATTTAATTTCCCCTTCACCCTCCTAATATAACCCGATCCTAAACTCCCTCTTCTATCGATTTTTAAATTTTTATAAACTGAAATTAAATTTCCCTTTTTCCAGAATGCACATTGCGAAGTGACGGGAGCACAGTGATTCGTCTGATATAACCTAGTCCTATACTCCCGCTCTTATCGATTTTTAAATTCCTATAAACTGAAGTTTTTTTTTTCTAACTAGGGAGCGAAGCGCTCACCTGATATAACCCAATCCTATACTCCTGCTAATATCGGTTTTTAAATTCCTATAAATTGAAATTAAATTTCCCCTTTTCCAGAATGTACGTTGCGAAGCGACCGGAGCCGACCCGCCTGATATAACTCAATCCTAAACTGCCACTCCTATCGATTTTTAAATTCTTTTAAACTAAAATTAAATGTCCCTATGTGGATTATAAAAAAAATTGAAATAAAATAATTTGAAATAACAATAAATTTTTTTATTTGTATAAAAGTTGGGATTTGGGGCGGTAGCCCTTAATCTTAAGGTATAAAATGATTTAAATAATCATAAAAGTATTTGTGCTTCGAAAAAAGAAAATATTTTTTCGCGTTGGGGTTGCCTTTTAACACCAACCATTTGGGGCATTTAGGCCACTTGGGATCATTGAGAGCTACTTGGGGTCGTTTCTGGATATTTTCATGATCATATTCGTAATCAGCATTCTAAAGTACCTTAGTATACCGATTTTCAGAGTTTTTGGAGGTATATAACCTATTCGGAAGTATAACCACGCAGTTAAAATTTTCGGCCGTCAATTGATATCAGGTGCAAATTGAATGAAAAATTGAATTTTATTAAAACCTTCAATGTTGGGCATTTCTCTATCTTGGACACTTCCATTCAGTTCCTTGAAATTTCATATATTTATTTTTACAAAAATGGTAAAAATATTCTGTATATTGACAACCTCTTTATATTGTAACTTGGACACTTTGAAAATTTTCGTCTAATCTTTAATAAATTACCCTTTATATATTGGACACGAACACTTTTGTTCAATATCAGTAAATCGATTTAATGATAAAAAATATCACGTTTTGTACCATATCGCGTTTTGTGCCGTATCGCATTTTGAAATATCACGTTTCGAAATATCGTGTTTTGTACCATATCGCGTTTTGAAATATCTCGTTTTGAAATATCGCGTTTTGTACCATATCGCGTTTTGTACTTTATCGCATTTTGAAATATCACGTTTTGAAATATCGCGTTTTGTACCATATCGCGTTTTGTACCATATCACATTTTGAAATATCTCGTTTTAAAATATCGCGTTTTGTACCATATCGCGTTTTGTACCATATCGCGTTTTGTACCATATCACGTTTTGAAATATCGCATTTTGAAATATCACGTTTTGTACCATATCGCGTTTTGTACCATATCGCGTTTTGAAATATCGCGTTTTGAAATATCGTATTTTGAAAAATCGCGTTTTAAAATATCGCGTTTCAAATGGGACCCCAGTTTACTATATGTATCACAACTTGGATTGTGGAATATCCTGTTCAAGTGGTTTAGAAGATTACACCACCAAGTATACAACTGATGATGTATTTTTATGTCCTATTCATATTAAAATTGTAGTATGTTAGAAATTTTCTAAATCAATTGCACCGTTATTATATTTATTTCTTAGTTTTTTTTTTTGTTATTATATTCCTTAGTTTTTGTTTGTGTGTGATCTTATTTGATCGTTTTTTCTCATTTATGGTTTACCTTTATACTACATAAAATTAGGAATATTTATGCAAGACTTGATCGCCTTTTGCAAAATATACAACTTTCAATTACAGTAACTAATAATTCGTATTTACAGTTAAGTAGTAGAAATATCCGGGTCACAATCAGAAAAAAATCCACACAAAGTTAATTAAATATATTTTATTCCGTGGAAATATTTAGCATGCATATAAATATTTAAATGGTCAATTTTGATCGAATAATTTTTTAACTAATATTTAATTTTATGGAATTTCATATAAACAATTTAACTTGCGCACAACCGGGGGTTCATCATTTTACTGTGCAACCGACCATTAAACAACATACTTCCAAATTTTGTCCGGCTGTTGTTATTTCCAGCACATAGATTGAGTCACAAAACCCCTCAATAATACCTCATAAACTCGTGTACATTAATATTTACGTCATTGGAATTTAAAATATCATCCCATATAATTGCTCCAAAGTGTGCTCGAATGGTCAACGTTACTGTAATTCAATGTTGTTTCTTGGTTTTGAACTAATTCCGCAATACAATTTTCAATATGCCTACTGCCAATGTAAACTAGTGCAGACTAGTGCAAAGTACCAGGTCACTTCTTATATTGGGCGCTTTCAGGGCACCCAACAGTTGGGAACATGTTAAGCGAAATCGCGACCAACGCTATGAAAATGTTTAAATTGGCGGTGATTTTACTAATCATGATAGAGGACGTGAACCATTTTGTGTATCCAAACTTGGTTTACTAGAGTGATCCGTTTTGAGCAAATTTTTTTATTTGTTTTAGATTAACTGGTCAAGCATGATTTCAGTAGCGTGTGAACAAAAAATAAATCTTTGTGACGTTAGAAATTTGTTTGAGTCACTGTAGAATTGAATCAAAAATAATAAATAAAATAAATATATTAATTTGGTGAACTGTTATTTTTTTGAATCCGAAGTTGAACTCAAATCAGGACCAATGTATTTTGCTAAAGAACCATTTTCGCTGGTTCGACCCTGATTTAAAATAAAAAATTTTGTTTTATCTTATCAATCAATTTTTTATTAATTATTTTCATTTTTCGGTATAAAATAAGTGATCAATATTGTGAATAATTTTTTTAAGTTAATACATATTTTATGATTATTGTTTATAAATTATTAAAAAATAAAAGTTTATTTTTATGTATGTAGGCTTCCACCATATAAAAAAGATAAACGACTTGCTTTACTTCGTTAAGGTTTAGTTTAATGTATAAACTTTTAATTCCACATCTTTATTTTGCTTTATTAAATATAAAAATTCGTTATTTATTTACCTACATTATAAAACATTATTACTTATATAGTAACAAATTGTATTTAGTTATAAGTATAGTGTTTAGTTACGACTATGAATATTTACAATTTGTCGATTAAATTTGACACTAGTAGCGGTGCAACACTATCGTTAGGCTCTATGTTAGCAGTATCCTTGTGTTTATATCTTGTTTTTGACCAACGTTTAGTTCGACAATTTTTACAATTATGAATATTTGTTGTTGTGGCTGATTTATATTCATGCGTCTCACTCGAGCACTGGATCAATAGATTTACTTGCGGAGCAAGTATTATTTACTCCACGTCTAGCCGGAAGACAAACTCATCGCTGCAACGTTGCAGTTGAAAATCCTGAGGAGTATTATCGTATTGCCATCTTTCTACCTTTTCTAGATTCTACAAAGATGCAAGTTCACGATCGGTTTCTGAAACATAAAAATATATTGCAAAGTTGTATGTGTCTTTTGCCAAATGAACAAAATTTTTCATTGGAGCACGAAAAATCTTGGAAAAATATAAAAGTATTACGAACTGCAGCATAGTTGAGGGCATTGGTGAACTGAAGCTATGGTGGCGCCATGCTGTAAATTCTTCGAATACACCAAAAAATGCTCATCTGCCATTTTTATCATGCGACGAATCAATTTTCCCAACTGTTCGAAAATTACTTCAAATATTTGCAAGACTACCGGTTACAACATCAAGCAGTGAACGATCTTTTTCAACATTGAGACGACTCAAAACGTATTTACGCAACACAACGAATGAAGATAGGCTAAATGGATTAGCGTTACTTAATATTCATCGTGATGTCGCGGTTTCTGTTGATGCAGTTCTAGATGAACTAGCAAAAAGTTCACGTAAATTAGAAATTCGCTTGTAGTAGGTAATTATGAAAAGAAAAATTCTTTGAACTTCAGTCTTAACTTCTATCGCTCTTTAATTGTTTCAGAAAATTGTCTTTTGCTGAATCTGCCATTTTTATTCTATTTTATAAAAAAAAAATATATAATTTTTAATATATGATTAATTTTTCTTGTACATACATCATATTATAATTTTTTATTAACTTTTCTTGATGAATTTTTTATTAATTTTTGTTATACATATAATTTTTAATATATTAATTTTTCTTTAATAGGTAAGTTCTTTCTTGTATAGTTTATGTTTTTATAGTGAAATAAAATAAAATATAATATATATTAGCTAGTTATGTTACGTGAAAAAAAAATTATATAAAATATGTTTTCTGTAACCTCCCCCCCCATGGCTTCATCCTGCGTACGCGCCTGATTACATGGATTCAATCAGCAAATTTTTAGAAAATTCTTTACCACCACACAAACAATTTTATAATGAATTAAATGAAACAAATATCAGTACTAAACAATACTTGCATTCCCAGGAAGTGTGGAAAAGCATTAATTTGCTAAATTTGGGGGAATATTCAGATTTATATCTAAAAACTGTTGTTCTATTATTAGTAGACGTTTTCGAACAATTTAGATCAAACTGTTTACAAACATGTGAGCTTGATCCTGCTCATTATTACACACTACCAGGGTATACTTGGGATTCTATGCTGAAACAAACGAATACCAATTTAGAATTACTTAGGGACATTGATATGATAATGTTCGTCGAACGCGGAATACGAGGTGGACTAAGTCAATGCTCAAAGCGATATTCTAAAGCAAACAATAAATATATGGAAGACTATGTCAAATATATGGAAGACTATCCAGTTTTCCTATTATACAATGATATCAATAATCAATATGGTTGTGCGATGTCACAATTTTTACCATATGGTGAATTTAAATGGGTTAAAGTTTTTCAACATTTTGATGTTAATACTGTTTCGGATGACTCAGAATTTAGCTATATTTTAGAAGTTGATTTGGAATATCCACAAAATTTACATGATAGACATCAAGATCTTCCATTTTGTCTAGAGCATAAATGTGCATCAAACTCAAAAGAAACAAAATTAATGGCCACATTGTATGATAAAAATAACTACGTCCTACATTACAGAAATTTAAAACAGGCAATCAGAAACGGTTTGAAAATAATAAAAATTAATAAAATTTTGTAGTTTAAGCAATCTGCATGGCTGAAATCTTACATAGATTTAAACACAAGTTTGCGAACTGCTGCTATAAATGATTTTGAGAAAAATCTTTTCAAATTAATGAACAATGCGGTTTTTGGAAAAAACAATGGAAAATGTTAGAAAACATTGTATTGTAAAATTGTTAACAAAATGGTTTGGTAGATATGGTGCGGAAGCCTATATTTCAAAGCCACAATTTATTCAAAGATTCAAGATTTATTCAACAATATTATTTAATGAAAATTTGGTGGCGATAGAACTAAATAAATTGTAAATTTATTTCAACAAGCCAATATATGTTGGAATGTGCATATTAGGTTTAGCTAAAACTATACATTATATGATTTTCATTATGACTATATGGTGCCACAGTTTGATACAAATTGTAAAATTTGCTATACTGATACAGATAGTTTAATTTACGAAGACACGCTACTTACTACATGTATAAGAGCACATCAAAAAAGATTGCTATAAATATTTCGACACAAGTGATTATCCGCAGGATAATACCTTTGGTATACCTCGAGTAAACAAACAGTATTAGGTCTAATGAAGGATGAAAATAATGGAAAAATAATGATTGAATTTATTGGATTAAGATCAAAAATTTATATTTTCAAAGTTGTTGACGAAAATGATAAAAAAAAATTAAAGGCGTGAAAAGACAAGTTGTGAAATTGCGAATAACGTTTAATGACTTCAAAGAATGTTTAATTAATGAATCAAAAATTGTATCACAAAATTTAATTCATTCAAAAAATCATGCAGTAAGCTGTGTTAGCCAATTCAAAACTGCACTCAATCCACACGACGATAAAAGGTATTTGATTAAAGATAGCTATGATACTCTACCCTGGGGTCATTATAAAATAATGTAATGTGATTGCTAATTCCTGTGTAAATAATTGTTAAAATTTTAACTTAAACATTTGTAGCAAATTATTAATTGTTAAAAAGCATTATTCACATAAAATTTATTATAGATTTAAGTATTTTAATGTAATTTTAATATGTTTAAAATTTATTAAATATATAACTATTAATTTTGTATTAAAATTATTCAAATAAAATTGATTACTAAAAATGAATGAGTTTTAATTTAAGAAATGAGATATGAGAACAATAGAAATGAATGACCTTCACATAGTTTAGAAAAGCATTATTCTATACAATGAATAGCGGTAAGTATAAATTGGTAATATTTTATTTTAATATGCTTTTTGGTTTATTATTTTATTTTATGTCAATATAAGAATGCTATTATAATAGCAAACAACTTTCTCACTTTTAACGGTTTCATTTTTAAGTTAAGTAAAATAACAAATTAAAGCATAAAAAATTAAAACTAAATTTAAAACTTAAAAACTAATTACAAAATGGATAATGAAAATCATAAAAATTAAATAAAAACTTTAAAATATTTTAACATTTATAAAATTTAAAATAATTAAAAAAATTGAAATTTAAAATTAGCAAGAAAAAAATTTACAAAATTAAAAAACATTTATTGAAATAGTAATTGTAAAAAAAATTTTAATTTTCAAACGAAGACAAATTTTATTTGTCAGTTACGCGATTAGCAGTTGGATTGAAGCCAAAAACATGCTAATCCATCATTTTGTTATTGCCCTCCTCCTCATCTCGCCACACTCTACCGCACAAACTTTAAATTTTTTTTTTTTTGCAGAATCAGAAATAACATTTTTCAACATAGACATACACAAAATTGTGAACAATCTAATTGTGATAAAAACTAGCTTTTTGTGAAATTTGGTTCATGTCATACCTCGAGCGAACACGTTTGAACGTGATTTTTTTAAATTTTTTGAAGCGGCGAAGTTGTTTGTGATATAAAACATGTTTTATATTTTTGGAAAGATTTGGTTTCAGGGTCATACACGTTGGGGAAGTGCGACGTCCGATTTTAGAAAAGTTCTAGTTTCGCATATGCGATGATGGCAATGTTCATGAACCAATTTTCAGAAATTCACCATCACCCGTTCGAATTGGGATATGTTCATGGGTCTATTTTTAAGAGTTCATCATCACACGTCCGATTTGCGGAATGCTCATGAACCTGTGGCATTGAGAAATGTTCATGAACCAATTGCATGTGCATTTTTATTGCTTCATAAAGATAATTGACGTAAACGTCTATTTATATGGAAAATGCGGTGAATGACAACTTTGAAAACTTGTCGAAGGTCAAGATTTACCTATTGCGTATGGAAGCCGATTTCTGAATAAAGCAGAAGAAAATTACTCTACTTCTCAAAAAGAACTTCTTGCTATCGTCTGGGGTATTAATCACTATCGACCATATTTATATGGACGTACATTCCACGTAGTTACAGATCATTGTCCATTAACTTATCTGAATAGTTCAACTAATCAAAGCCCACAATTAATTCGATGGAAGTTACAATTAGCTGAATATGACTTTGAAATTAAGTATAAACCAGGACGTGTAAATAGCAATGCCGTCACATTAAGTCAAATCGTTCTCTGTAAACCACAAATCGATGTAATTACTCGGAGTCAGCTCAAGGAAAGATCTACTGAACTCCCGTCTACATCATCTTCTGCTAACATTGAAAATACGAAAGAATTAAACGTTAACGCTAATCAATCTGATGAACAGACGTTAAATCCCGATAATTTATATCATAATCAAGATAAAATCCATTTAAAAAATAAAGATGATATTTATACTATAATTAAAGAATACCATGATAATCCAATGGATGCTCACCAAGGCATATATCGTACCTATAACCGAATAAAACAATATTATTATTTCGAGAAAATGTTTTCCACTTCGAAAATTATATTAAAAATTGTTCTCTGTGTCAGAAAAATAAAGTTTCTATGAATTCTAAGTTGCCTTTAAAAATAACTGCCGCCTGAAACTACCATTTCAGAAAATACTTTTAGATATAGTTGGTCCCATGGTTTCAACATACGAATATAACAAATATACTCTTACAACACAATGTGGTTTAACTAAATTTTCTTTAGCTATGCCTCAGGAAGCTGACACCGTAGCCAAATCATAAGTCAAAAAATTAATATGCTCATTCGGATGTCCCGAATCAATCCTCAGTGATATGGGTGAACTTTATGAGTGACGTCTTCCAACGAATGTGTAGGATATTAAAAATACAAAAATTGCATACAACAGCATATCATCCCGAATCCAATTGACGTAATGATCGGGGTTGACTACTATCCTTTAGTTGTAGACAGTAACATTATTAGAGGACAGCTGGATCATAATGGGCAGCACAGGCTATAACCAGGAAGATAAAATGTTGTTAATGGTCACGACCAAAACAATTAAGCAACAAGTAGATTTATTAAGAGAAAATGATGCCATCCCGCAAGAAAAATCACATACCCAGGTGGAAGCAATCGCTGAAAAACTATATGCAGAAAATACAACGCGACTACCAGGTGGGAAATATATGGTACATTTACTGTTCAAAGTAGAACCATCTATGCTAGGAGAATCCAGAAAAAAAGCAGTAGCACGATTAATGCAAATCGAAAGAAAATTTCTGAAAGATAAACCATTCGCTAAATTATATCACGAATTTATGGAAGACTATCTAGTGCAAGGGACATATGCAATTGGTGAAAGATGGTCCAGGTGCACAATCTAGTATACTATATACCACACACTATGGAGAGATTAACCGCGAAAGTACTACCACAAAGCTAATAGTAGTATTCGATACATCAAGCAAAACCACTTCGATATTATTGTTAAATGACATAATGATGGACGGCCCCAAAATTCAAAGTGACCTAATTGACATCATCTTGAGGTGGCGAATACACAAACTCGTGCTAACAGCAGATGTGGAAAAGATGTTCCGGAAAATCTCGATGCATCATGTTCACCAGAATTTACAACGCATATTGTGGCGAAAAAATCCATCACAACCAATAGGAGAATATAAACTAAAAACGGTTACCTATGGAACAACGGCTGCGACGTTTCTTGCTGTAACAACATTAATGAAATTGACAGAAGATGAAATCAACTATCCGACAGCTGTAAAGATCATGGAAAGAGATTTTTACATGGATGATCTACTGACTGGAGGTGGCAGCGTTGAGGAGGTCGTAACCATTCAACAACAGATTGCAAGACTTGCACGGAGCGGGGGATTTCAATTGCACAAATTGGCGTCGAATTCAGCTGAAGTCATGACTAACGTTCCTGAGCACCCACGAGCAAAAGGAATGATTAATTAAAAAATCAACCACATAATAAAAACAATAGGGATTCTCTATAGTCCTTTGGTATGATACATATGAATTTGACCTGACCAGGCTAAATCTTTCTATGGAAGAACCAACGAAACGTCTACTGTTATCCGACTCTTCAAAATTATTTGATCTTGGCGGCTGGTTATCACCAATAACGATAACAACAAAGCTGTTAATGCAAGACACTTGGATAGCTGATACACAGTGGGATGATAAGCTACCAGAAGCAATTGAAGAAAAATGGAAAAAATATAAGGGTGAATTAGATGAATTAAGCAAAATAAAGGTACCAAGATGGGTTAAAACAACGTCAACGCAAAAATCAGAATTACATGGATTTGCAGATCTTTGGCAATAAGCATATGCAGCGGTGGTATATTTAAGAACAACAAATACCTTCGATTAAGATACAGCCAGTTTGCTGGTAGCAAAAAACAGAGTTGCTACAATCACAAAACTGACAGTTCCGAAGCTGGAACTAAACGCAGCGCATCTGTTATCTAGGCTTCTAAGACACTCAAAAAAATCCTGCTTCTATACAGACAAAAACTGCATTAATAGTACGAAAAATACGTGAAAACCGCGCCAATGCAGGAATACCATAATATTACGAATTACATTCATTAATAAGGGAAAACTGATACAATAATAAATTGTTGTAGTGACGAATTAGTCTGTCCTATTTATGATTTGATTCATATACGATACGAAGAAGTTTATAATTTTAACGTAATTCCAAGCGTTTATGGATGAATAATTTCTTATTATTAACGTAAGGCATTGTAAAATAGTAAAAAAAGGTGATTTGTTGAAAGACTAACTTCATAGGTAGTACGAAATTGTTCATAACATTAAGGAAATCAAAATTTTTAATAACGTCTAATTCATAGATATAAATAAATAAGTTCATTTTACGTATCAATATTGATATTTACGAAACTAATCTTATATGGAAGGGACAATGTCCATAAATAATTCATAAATAAAACAACTATTTTCGTAAATATATTGATGATGATTATTCAAATATAAGATAAAGTTCATGAATAATAAGCGCAATTGCATAGTAATAACGAAATTGTTCATTAATCATTATATATATATATATATATATATATATGCTGCTCCTGCTCGAATATGCTAGCCAGGTGTGGTCGCCTTATCATGAGGTTCACATTAAGAGGATTGAAGCAGTCCAGCGTAGATTTCTTCGCTTTGCTTTACGCGGACTACCATGGATGGACATGTTTAACCTGCCTCCATATCAAGATCGTCTGCAGCTAATTAATCTACAATCACTTAGTAAGCGCCGAGTTGTTGCGGACGTGGCTTTCATCCATCAAATACTAACTGGGGGTATCGATTCTCCTGTTCTGTTAGGTAAAATCAATCTAAATATAAATTCTCGGGATTTAAGATCAGTACCTATGTTTAGAATCGACCCTCATCGAACTGATTACGGAAAGAATGAGCCCGTCTCTAGAATGTTGTACGAAGCTAATCAGCACTGCCATCTTATCGATTACAATATGACAAAACGTATATTGAAAAAACGTCTTTATTTTTCTTGACTTTAGTTTGATATTTTATTTAACTTATTTGTTTTTTGTTTTTTTGTGTCATTTTATTTTGCTTGACTTTATCTTTTATCTATTTTAATTTTTTTTAATCTATCAAATCTGTTTGTACTAAGCAGACTCGACTTCCGTTTTCCTGCCGTCTGCGACGGGTATCATCTTGCTTAACTATTCATTTAGCTATCTATTTATAATCACATTTGATTTTTTTTTGCCGCTTTAAAATCCAATTTTTTAATTTCTCTGGTTAAGCATCTCGATATCCTTGTTTATAATTCACTTGAATTATACTCAAAAAAATAATAATAATACAGATGGAGACTCCCCGCGCGCGGTCAGGGGGGTAATAGGTCGTCGGGATAATTTATTATTATTATTATATATATATATATATATATATATATATATATATATATATATATATATATGTATATAAATATATATATATATATATATATATATATATATATATATATATATGTATATAAATATATATATATATATATATATATATATATATATATATATATATATATATATATATATATATATATATATATATATATATATATATATATATATATATCATTATAAAAGATGTGTTACAAATTTACAATAAAATTAACATTAATATTAATTAAATCTTTATTAAAAATGTTTTTGCTTGAATTGAGCGACTTACCTATTGTTGTTATAAGAATTAATATAGATATTAATTTCTACGATCAATAGCCATTGTTTGCTTTGGATTTTTACCATAGTTAATTATTAATTAATGTCGAGTTCACGTATGCGATCAAAAAATGATTCGCGAATCAAAGGAAAATTAAATCATTGAAAACATATACAAACTTCCTCTTCCGAGATGAAATAATTTTAACTTTGGGAAAATTTTGATCGGAAGCATCCAACATAATAAAAAAAATTACAAATTATGAGTAATAATGCGAAATAATTACGCTCAAAGATTGGCTTAATTCGCGAATCATTTTTTGATCGCATACGTGAACTCGACATAAAATACAAAAATTACACTACAATATAAGGAATTAATTTTTATTTTTCTAGTATTTAACAATAATTTTGGGTAATTGTCAAAATAATTTTTACTTGTAGTATATTAGAATCTTGTGCAAACATCATTATTTTTAAATCCTTATATTGTAGTGTAATAATTTTTGTATTGTGATAGATCTGTGATAAAATGGAACACAATTATGACTCCCTGTCGGAGTGCAAAACTCAAAGGCCGACCTATCTTCCATGCCAGTATAGGCTGGCATGGAACTAAGCAAAGTGCAGATGGTGATAAAATCAAAAATACAGCCGTACATCCACGATTTGGCAAGCAATGCGTAAAGTAGGACGCGAACGAGTTGGGAATTCTTCGGCCCCAAAACAGATTGTAGAGATTAAAACATAAAAAAATTTTTTTTTGTATTTTTTAAATTTTATTTAATTCATATGTTGTTCATAAATTATAAATTTCAGCTTTGGTTAAAATAGAAAAAATAATAAGTCAATATAATAAAAAATAATTTAAAGTAAAATTACACTAATTTGTAAGCTCCTGTAACATTAAGCTAACTTTAGCATTTTTGTTTTATAATTGAGTCAGATTTGTAAAAATAGGAATCTATAAAATTCCACACAAACTCTGCCGCTGTGGGATATTTTAAAATAAAAAGATAAAACGATTTATAGCAGATATCTACTGCTCTAATTAACCTATCGAATGGTAATTTTACACCGTCAAGGAAAACATAATATTTATCGCAGTGCCGATCGTTTCCTACACCAGTATAAACGGCTGAATACATTCTGACTTTCCTTTAAGAAAGTTGATTTGATCCTCAATCTGCTGCACAGATCCTGTAAAAATAAATGCTTCCTGCGAGTCTTTGATTGTTATTTTGTTACTACTTTTTTCCCGGTATTGTCTTTTTTTATAATTTTTTGAGTAGGGGTTAGAAAACCATGAAGGCACCTAAAAAGCTGAGGAGCAGCATCGTCTAGAAATAAAAAAAGAGTTGCAATAAATGTAGTGCTTGAATTATATGTAATCAAATAGGTATATTTTTTTTAAGTAATTAAATATTAAAACTTATTTAAACTATCTTTCATATTTAAAGTAAGTTAATTTCTGAAGTTCAATTACCTTTGTCGAAATCGCTTTCATTGATTCCATTCAAAATGGTTTTTATTTCCGCAGATTTAACCCTATTTTCCTCCTTTAGAAACTTTACAATTTTTTTAAAATTTGTTTCCCAATCCGTCATTATATCTCTGGAACACGGACGTATGCATTTAAAATCGATGTCAATCTGCAAAAAAAAATCATATTCTATTTAATATCACGTCTTATTCAACATAAACTTGATATATTGTGATTAGCTGATTACTAATTATCATGAATCTGTTTGTTTTGCAACAACTCAATTATTTGCAAAATAATTGTTGCTACGCATCATCGACATATTCAACACATAAATAATCAAAAAGGCGACGTTCAAGCGACATTTAATAACTGCCATTTAACAATCAACTTTCATATTGAACCGCGGACGATCGCGCGTGGCTTTTGAATTGGCCACATACATTGACATTGGTATCTCGATTTTTCTCGTTCGTCTCAAAACAATAGAATTATACTCTTAGAACCGGTCTTAGGGGTTTTCCCATATAAAATTTTCTATTTCATTTGAGGCGTGTTAGTGCAGGATGGTTATATATAAAAGCATATGGCTTACTCATATTTCAAAATGAAAAACCCCAAACCAGAAAACAATTTTGACTGCCGGCATGGGGTATCTCATTTTGTGTTTGTAAACAGATGTTATATTACAGTGTCGCATTTTTCTTATTACTACGTACATATTATACGTGCCTTTCTTTTCATAATTACTTTTTATTTTTGAATACTATAAGTACAATATTTTACCGAAAATAAAAACAATTAATGCGTACTATATTGGAGTAAAAATAATTGGGAATTTGTCTAGTTTTTAATTTCGATCGAACAAATTCTAATTACGACTCGTTAATTTATATGCTTTCTCTTTTACCCTCCGAATTTGACTCACTTGACAGCTGCTTACATTCATAATCAGCCGTGTCCCACGGAATGTCAAAGAAGCACTGCTTCACGCTACAAAATAAGTCGTAATAGGGTTTTACTGTAATTTAAAACTTTATTTTATATTTAAACACAAATTTTTTTTGTATTGAATTATTCTGCTCTCAAAAATAAAATTTAGCCTAAAAATACATCTCAAAAATGGCCTTAAATTTTTTTTATTTCATTTCTATTTGTGTTGAAGCTGCTTCACCGAAAAACATTTTTGCAACAAATTTTTGATCAAAATTTTTTTACACAAATAGATATGAAATACAAAAAATTTAAGGCCATTTTTAAGATGTAGATTTAAATATAAAATAAGGTTTAAAATTAGCAATAAAAAACCTATTACGACTTATTTTGTAGCGTGAAGCAGCGCTTCTTCAACATCTCGTGTGAAGCGATACTATTACCTTGTTAAAGTTAGTCGAAAGTTGTCAGCCGAAAGTGAAAAAACCGATAATGCAGATAGTTTCTCGACTACATCAGCCGAAAGTAAAAAAAATTATATTACATATAATGAAATATCCCAGCCGAAAGTAATAACCTAAAAAATCAGCCGAAAACAAATGTTTCATAAGAAAAAACAAAATTTAAATACCGACAATAATTTATATGTATGAATATACTAAAGTATACGAAACGTATATAAGAAAATTTCGTAAAAACTTAACGTTTAAAGTGTTATGTCCGGAAAAGGTCTCGTTTGAATCGGTTTGTCGATGGTTGTCGCTGGAAAATTTTCCAGGTCAAACTTTATGTTGAGAGTCCGGGAAAATTGGGGGGAGTGAAATACACGTGCAAACTTCAAAAATTCGTAAAAACTTAACTTTTAAAGTGTTATGTCTGGAAAAGGTCTCGTTTGAATCGGTTTGTCGATGGTTATCGGTGGAAAATTTTCCAGGTTAAATTTTATGTTGAGTGTCCGGGAAAATTGAGGGGAGTGAAATACACGCGCCAACTTCAAAAATTCGTAAAATCTTAACGTTTAAAGTGTTATGTCTGGAAAATGTCTCGTTTGAATTGAGTTGTCGATGTTTATCGCTGGAAAATTTTCCAGGTCAAACTTTATGTTGAGAGTCCGGGAAAATTGGGGGAGTGAAATACACGTGCCAACTTCAAAAATTCGTAAAAACTTAACGTTTAAAGTGTTATGTCTGGAAAAGGTCTCGTTTGAATCGGGTTATCGATGGTTATCGCCGGAAAATTTTCCAGGTCAATTTTTATGTTGAGAGTCCGGGAAAATTGGGGGGAGTGAAATACACGTGCAAACTTCAAAAATTCGTAAAAACTTAACGTTTAAAGTGTTATGTCTGGAAAAGGTCTCGTTTGAATCAGGTTGTCGATGGTTATCGCTGGAAAATTTTCCAGGTCAATTTTTATGTTGAGAGTCCGGGAAAATTGGGGGGAGTGAAATACACGTGCAAACTTCAAAAATTCGTAAAAACTTAACGTTTAAAATGTTATGTCTGGAAAAGGTCTCGTTTGAGTCGGTTTGTCGATGGTTATCGCTGGAAAAATTTCCAGGTCAAATTTTATGTTGAGAGTCCGGGAAAATTGGGGGAGCGAGGGGGGGGGGGGTGAAGTACACGTGCCAACTTCAAAAATTCGTAAATCTTAACGTTTAAAGTGTTATGTCTGGAAAAGGTCTCGTTTGAATCAGGTTGTCGATGGTTGTCGTTGGAAAATTTTCCAGGGCAAACTTTATGTTGAGAGTCCGGGAAAATTGGGGGGAGTGAAATACACGGGCAAACTTCAAAAATTCATAAAAACTTAACGATTAAAGTGTTATGTCTGGAAAAGGTCTCGTTTGAATCGGTTTGTCGATGGTTGTCGGTGGAAAATTTTCCAGGTCAAATTTTATGTTGAGAGTCCGGGAAAATTGTGGGAGTGAAATACACGTGCAAACTTCAAAAATTCGTAAAAACTTAACGTTTAAAGTGTTATGTCTGAAAAAGGCCTCGTTTGAATCGGGTTGTCGATGGTTGTCGCTGGAAAATTTTCCAGGTCAAACTTTATGTTGAGAGTCCGGGAAAATTGGGGGAGGTAAAATACACGTGCAAACTTCAAAAATTCGTAAAAATTTACCGGTTAAACTGTTATGAGAGTCCTGGAAAATTGGGGGGAATGAAATACACGTGCAAACTTCAAAAATTCGTAAAAACTTAACGTTTAAAGTGTTATGTCTGGAAAAGGTCTCGTTTGAATCAGTTTGTCGATGGTTATCGCTGGAAAATTTTCCAGGTCAAATTTTATGTTGAGAGTCCGGGAAAATTGGGGGAGTAAAATACACGTTTATAGTAATATAAAAAATATGGAATTAGAATTTTATCAGGGTACAAATTACATTTTCTTTTCCAAATCGGACCTTGAATGAAATTAGAAAATTCATTCAAGGTCCGATTATTTTGTAATTGTTTAAAGTTTCTGTTAGAAAGTTTTGCTGTTCAAAAAGTAGTCGAAACTGAGTTCGTAAGGGTAATAGGGAAGCTTTGACTTCTTTCTCGCCGTATTGAGTTTCACCTCTCCGATAAACTGTTTCAATTTCACTATTAATTACATAATCGTTAATGTCATCCATAAAACCAGAGACCTTCAAATTTTTACAAAGAGAAAAATCGGTACTACAGTCTTTGAATGGGTTTCTACATTGGTTTATTATGCTAACGAGATCGTTGTAAATTATATGACTATTGATTTCAAGCGATTGTTTTGCCAAATTCTGAATAATATCTAGTAACGGGTTTATAATCAATTCTACTAGACTTGTTTGTATTTGATATACGTCTTTTCTAGTAAAATTACTATTTGCGTGCAAGGCAACAGAAAACTCTAAACTACATTTTAACAATTTTTCAATTGATTTGTCTGTTTTAAAATAATTTTGAGGATTCTTTTCTTCGTTTTTGGGATCCAAACCTTCCAAATAGTCTGGGATTGGAATAGGATTTTCAAGATTAATAAGTGGTTCTTCATTTCTCTCAATCCCAGTTTGGGTATTTTCTGCTGTTTTTCTTATATTGTTATTTAAATGTTCATGTTTGCGTAAAATATGTCTTTTATAAGAAGATAAATTATTAAACAGTTGTCTACAATGATCTTCAAAGCATCTAAATGTGTCGTGAGCTTTTAAATTATGTTGTTTTCTAAAATGCTGGACTAACTTGTCGATAGTAAGAAATCCGTGTTTGCAAACGAAACAATACATTTTGCGTCGAGAATGATAATCGATGTTTCTAAAATGATATATTTGTTATAAATATTAGTAATATCTTTTACCCTATTTACCGTAGACACTTGGCAAAACGCACTTACACTTAATAAACACATTTTATTAAACACTTGTGCTTTAAATCAAAATAAAACAACTGACAATTTACAAATTAATTTACTGATTAATTACTGATGTAATTTTAAGCAGATCCACGTTTAATTTGTTGCAACAAGTCGCCTCGTTCATCTGTAATTCAGGTTCGATAACATAATATAATCGCGACTCTCTAAAATACGAATTATTATTTAAAATATTTTCTTTTTTTTTTCAAAAATCCCTGATGGTTGTTATCCTTACCGATTTTGAACGTATAAAATGTATTGTCACAGATTTCGTCACCTGCAATCATTTTGAGCCAGAATTTCTACAATAAAATATTTTCAATTATTTCAAAAATCCCTAATGGTTGTTAACCTTACCGATTTTGAACGGATAAATTTTATTGTCACAGATTCGGTATGTATCGGTTAGTCTGGATTACGGATGTATTTTAAGCAGATCCACAGTTAATTTGTTGCGACAAGTCGCCCCGTTCATCTGTAATCCAAGTTCGATAACATAACATAACTGCGACTCTCTAAAATACGAATTTTCCAATAACCGAGCTTTCCATATGCAATCAACTGTTAGTTTCTTACTTAATATGCTCTTTTCACATTACCTGCAATCATTTTGAGCCACAATTTCAACAATAAAATATTTTCAATTTTTTTCAAAAATCCCTGATGGTTGTTAGACTTACCGATTTTGAACGGATAAAGTTTATTATCACAAATTCGGTATATGTATCGGTTAATCTGGATTACTGATGTAATTTTAAGCAGATCAATGTTCAATTTGTTGCAACAAGTCACCTCGTTCAACTGTAATCCAGGTTCGATGACATAATATAACCGATTATGTGTCGTTAATAGTAGATAACTGGTACAACGAATAATTTCGATTTGATTGAATCTTATTTAACTTGCTAAACTTGCCCAAACCCAGCAAACAAACGTTGATAGCAGTATGAAACAGATTGAACCATTTGCACATGTCGAAGTGAGAAAACAAATAAATTTACTTCGGTTTCTTTCATAATACATACAGATACACTGCATATTTATTTCTATTTCATTTGTATCAGTCTGGAGATTTCATTTGAGGTGTGAGTTGATGCAGAATCTACTTAAATATATATTCAAGTAGATTCTGGTTGAAGTGTAAAATATTCATTGTACATGGTATGATGTTTATTTTACAAGTGTTTTCAGATGGAGAATGCATGGACAACATATAAAATGAGTACACAAAATTAAAAATATGTTGTTGTATCTGCGATGTGTACACTTGGTATATACAACAAAACATAAAAATAAAAAATATTGTTTCTAGTTAAACCGTTAAGTTAACGTAGGGGAAACAAAACCGATTTTTCATTCGGCAAAAATACGAAAAGCATGGAATTAGGTGCATCAATTTGAAGTAAAAATTGAGCGCTCTAATTATATGATGTTTATGCGCTCATTGTGCGCTGATTTGTACTACTGGGAATATGTTTGTCTCGTGGTATATCCGGTAAAACTGGACCTTCGTGCCTTGACTTTCCTGTCGACAAGTTATGTTTTATTCATCAAAATAATAATTTTATTTGTTTTTTATTTAAATACAAATTGTGATAATATAAATATCAAGCTTGTGCGACCATGTCTAAAAAGGGAGGGAGAAGTTGTATGAATTTTATGTTGCCTATAAGGTTCCTTTCTTTCTTTCTTCTTTCTTAATTACAGAGATGTCAAACCGTTTTAATGATTGCCGATGAACTTGTTAATGCGATGGAGTAAAAATATGGCTTGAAAATGGCAACATAAATATTATTATTAGAAATTTTTTTATTGCAATTAAGCATGTTGCTCAAAATGGGATTTGTAGATTCACAAAAATGTATAATAAATAAATGCCTCATTAAATAAATAAATAAACTGGCAATATGTCCCTCTCCGCAATTAGCATGTTTAAGTTTATTAACGTCCCTTTTCCTGATCACAAGGGATTTGCTTGCTTCATGGGCTTCCGAATATTTTACGCATTAGCAATTCTTGTTGCATCCACATAAGACGTGTTCAAAGTCCTGACGACATTTATACGACAATTAATTTTATATTTACAACATCCATTTGTTAGTAAATACACGAATATTTTGTTCAGTTTTCGAAAGTAATTGCGAAGCATGACAGAATTACATTTCCAATACCATTACCATCTTGATCGTCTCTTTTATGGGATATTTGTCGATAGCCTTAATACCTTTCGAAATAATATCGGATGGTGTAGTTGTAGAATTTATAGTCTTTTTTGCATATTTCTACAATTTCGTTGTGATAATGACAGTTGGTAGCCACTTCTGGTAAAGTACCATTGAATTTACTAGCAATTTACTTTATTTAACCGAATTGACTCTTTGGTAAATTTTTCAATACGATAGATCTAATTATTTGCTCAGATTTGGTATATTTATTTTGACAATTTGAGCCACCAGCCACCAGCCAAAAGTTAAATAGATGATTAATTAAAATTTTAATAGATGAATATTTTCACCAACCATATTTTCTGGAAAATTAATTATATCCTCCTCTTCCATTTCTTCATCCGAAGAGTATTTAAAATCGTGAAGCATATTATTTACATGGTTTTCTAACACTAAGTTTATTGCTTGATCTTTGCTCGTGCGCATTGTGCATTAATCATCAGCAGGCATATCAGGTTCAGCTTGATCAGTTAGTCTAGCCCGTTTGATATTGCGAGCGGAATTAATTTACTCTTAATATTTGTACAGTTGTCTATTTTGTCAGTGCTCGTCTTTTACTGTACTTGCAAAGCCTTGTTTATGGCATGATTAATCATAACATTCAATTGACTAATGTTTTGCTCATCTAACAGAGACAGATTTTAGCAAATTGATTAGCGCTTATTCAGTGCCCAACCCGAGCAATACACTAATTTAAACAATAAAGTAATTTTGCTTGAACTTTTACTACACTCTAAAATTATTTTTTAATTGTATTTTCCAAGCACTGGTTAAGGAAATGCTAGTCTGGCGATGGAAAACATTTCACGAAAAGGTTAAAGAGCCTAAAGATATTAGTTTAAAACATATTATTATATTAATGAAATGACCAGGAAAATATCTTATATAAGAAATCTGTTTAATGGTTTTGAATAAGAGGAATAATATTTTCTACTAACTATTGTCGTGAATTCCTGGGAAGGATTGTTATGGCATAAATAGCATGATACAAGGTCTATAAACACTGTTTATTTTTTTCGATCAATATGCCCTCTTTGGTAAATTACCCTCTAGGACAATTCTAGACAAGGTAAAGCAACAATGCGATACGCCAGCCAATTTCGCATTAAACAGGAGCTAAAATTCAAATATATTGAGCTCGCGAAACTAGATTTGAAGGTATACTATATCTACACCTTAAATTATTGTGCAAATACTATAAGGAGAATGTGACATATCGAATTTTCTGGACACAGTTCGAAAAGTACGTAATTGACCGGACGAACAACAAATACAAATCAATCCGTAATACCCACAACCAGAAGATACAGAAATTAAGATCCAGACGCGCGCCACCAGTAGACAGAAAGATTAGTATGGTGGAGAATTTCGTGCATAATCAGTCATCAGTAGTGTTCACAGAGAAGGAACTCAATTTGCTGAATAGAGGCTTAAAGTTTGCACCAATACAATCACAAGCTCCTTTGGAAGAAATTGTAGTGAACCTAGAGACAGGGATTTCCAGAGTAAGAATGCAAGAAAAGTCAGCAATTCGATTCCACACTCAAAAGATCATCCTACAAGATAATACGAAACCAAAAAAGAAAAGTAAACAAACGTGGAGGTGCATAAGACTACTAAAGGAAAAGAATTTAACGTACGTTAAGGCAGATAAAGGCAACTCCTTGGTAATTCTAGACCGAACAGAATATGATGGCAGAGTTTTAAAAATGATAGCTGAAGGCCCGTATAAGGAGTTAAAATACATGAATGGCAACATAAAAAACCCACTCCCACAGATGATAAAATCTGTCAAAGAAACAGCTTTGTTGATGGAAGAAGTTTTGGAGATCCCTTACTTCCATCTCAGGATGAACATGGCGAACCCTAAAGTCCCATGTCTTTATGCTTTGCCAAAAGTTCATAAAACTGGAAATAAAATGAGACCTATTGTTTCTAACATCAACACACCAACAGAGAAACTATCAACTTGGCTAGCCGCAGAACTACGCAAAATACAAGAACCATCCGGAATGTACATCAAGAACAACATTGAGTTTGTCAGAAGAGTCAAAGATATATCCCTGACTGAAGAAGAGATTATGGTTTTCTTCGATGTGACTGCCCTGTATCCGAATGTTCCAGTCGATATCGCAATTAAATGTATGGTCGACCATGTGAAACAGTCGAACATCGATACCAACAAAATCGAGATATACCGAAAAGTAGCTGAAATATGCATGAAACAAAGTTTCTTCCAGTTTAGAGGAAGGTACTACGAACAGACCTTCGGGACCTGCATGGGCAGCAAACTAGCACCGTACCTCAGCAATGTTTTCATGAGCAAATTTGAAGAAAACATCAGTTCCTGCAATTTCTTCCCTAGAATCTGGCTAAGATATGTCGATGATGTGTTTGCCTTTGCAGTCGTCAAAAAATCTGAGCTCAACCAAACACTAAACCTGTTAAATTCACAATACGAATCCATAAAATTCACGCATGAAATTGAAGAAAACGGAATCTTACCTTTTTTGGATGTCAAAGTAATTAGAAAAGACGGTAAATTAGAATTTGGTATACACCGTAAGACAACTAATACGAGAAGATGCATCACAATAGACTCACACCATAGCGGAGCTCACAAAAAGCTGCCTTCCATTCAATGGCCCATCGACTATATACTTTACCTCTATCCGCTGTTGAATTCAAACTAGAAGAAAAATTCATAAAAGAAACAGCCCACGTAAATGGTTTTAATACAAATTTTATTGATAAAATTTTGGACAAACATAAACGTAAACAACATATTACTGCACATACTACGCTGACGAGCGGGACTGAACCGAGTGGTTGCACAAAACGTATCTGTATGCCATTCTATCCATCGATCACCAACAAAATGGGGAATATGCTAAAACAATTCAACATTGAATTAGTCACGAAAAGCACAAATCTTGGATCATGTATCAGCACCTACAAAGATTTAACACCATCACCGTTAAGATCTGGAATCTACCAAATTTGTTGCACGGAATGTAACAACAAATACATCGGCCAAACAAGCAGGGCATTCCATAAACGTCTACAGGAACACACCAACGCTGTAAGAAACAAAGACACAAGAAATAGTGTGGCCAAACACATGATGATGAATAATAATCACCGAATGGATATCACGAACTCCAAAATAATAAAAACAATCCAAAACAGCTGGAAACTGGATGCATATGAATCACTATATATAAACAAATACGAAATCGATATCATGAACCAAGAAAAGATTCCAATCGACTCGAATTTATTATGTTTGGTAAATTCACTACACCAGCACGAAAAACAACAATAAACAGAAAATCACGGCACTACACACTGCACTTCAATTTCCATTTTCGGAAATTGTCAATTTGTCTTTTGACATTTAGTAAAAATCTACACATTTGTATATAACACAGCTGATAAATTTTTTCAACTTCTATTGACACTTTTACCTAACTAGTCTATATACAACCAAAATTAATTTTTACACACACACACAATATTACATAAATATTGTTGTTTAAAATTTTTTATGTACAATTTTATTTATACTTGTATAATTTTGTTTTTTCATGTGTTTAATGACAAGTGTTTATGTACCTTATGTATTATACATAGTATATAATATGCAAATATTTTTAAGCGGCAAATTAGTGTATTCAGTTGCAAAATTATTCCGATGATGATCACTCCGTGATCGAAAACGTTAAATAAATAAAATAAAAGCTAATTTAAACTGCATTTTAAATTGGTTTGGTGGTTTCAATAAGGAGTTTGTGACTGTAAAGTGTTGAACGATCGCATATAAATGTAAGTATGTATTAATTTTCTTGATTCATGCACTACTGGAGTACTTCATTTCATTGATTCTAACATAATTTCAATTGTTAGTACACCTAATAATCTTATTAGTGAAAAAACATCAAATAATAATAATCAATTTGTGAAGAAGAACTCTTCTCAAAAAGATCGATAGGGTTTATGGTTTTCTTGCAAATACCATAATGTGATGTAGAGAAATAGTCCTAAATATTTTATCTATGAGTGCAAGAGTTTTCGAATGCCCTAGCGTTAACATAAGGATCAAGTTCGTTTGTTTGAAATACAAATAGATGACGATCAATAAAGTTAAATATAAGAAATGGATGATCGTAAAATGCATTTTGTACCTTTTACTTTTTTAATGGTTTTCGTTTAAGGACAAACTAATGTGATAATAAAAGAAATTATATTTGTAACATAACTCAGTTTTATTTTATGGAGATATTCAAGGATTTGTGAAGTGTGTCTTCATTGTTTGGTCTTGTGTAAGAGAAATTTAAAATTTTGTTTCAAATATTATTATTATAGATTTTTATTTTATTTATATTCTAGATAACAAGTAGTTCAGTAATTAATCTGACGAATTTCATGGGAATTATATCAGACTCATGCAATCCAATCTAATCGCTGCTCCTTATAGTTTCTTGCGATTTGCGAACACATCGTTTTGCTACACACCAAAAAATTTACATATAAAATGAATACACTTATAATATAAATATAATTCCGTACGAATTTTTTATAGATTTTATATTAGTTTAACTTATAACCAAATGTTATAAAATATTGTATAAAATTTATATTAACTCCATATAATTATTTTGATAGGTCACTGGTATAAATTTGATACTCCGACGTATAAATATCTGTATATAGTGCAAAATATAAAGTTTATCCATTAAATGTTAATTTTTATTTATAAGTGATTAGTATTAAATTTATATAAATTACTTATAGAAAATATCAATCTGGTTATCGTATACAATTTAGTTGCTTTAGTATAGAAATTTGGAAATTCCATATGCTAGAATTGAACTCAGTTTTCAATACTGATGAAATTTAAGAATCATTTTTCCCAAATAAATAAAACAATTTTAATTTATTTTTTAAATTCGATATATTTATCAAAATCATATTATTTTTTTAAGTGTTATGTTTAGAAAATTTTACTTACTAAAGTGTACAACAGCTACGATTTAATTAATACATTATAAAAGTATTGATCATATTGCGAATTTCATCACTATTTCTCCAAATTTTTCAATATTTTTTTTAGGGTGGCCACTATAGGTTTGGGGGTTTAATATACGTTGGACTTATTAGTAAGGCCCAACAATGCTCGATAAGGTTTCATTCCGGAGAATTGCCAGGCCAAGAGAGGATGTCAATATTTTATTTAAGGAGGACATTCTCTATAGTTTTTGCAGTATGGCAAGGAACTCCATCTTGCATAAAAGTGTAAAAGTATTGGCCTTGAGCTAGCGACCTCATGTGACGAAATAAGACTTCTGTAAGGAACACCTTTTGATATTATTCATTCCTCTTGGTTTCCTCCGGTCCATTTATACTAATGCAGCTCCATAGCATTACTGATGGCGGATGTTTTATGCTCCTGACTACGCAGTTCTTTCTAAATCTTTCTGTTGGTCTCCTTCAGACGAACTTGGCCGGTTCTGTGACGGCCTCTAGCCTGCATTCATCACAAAATATAACCTATAAATTTAAAAAAAAACTCTTTAATTTCGGATTTTTTTTATTTAATTTTTGAAAATATATAATGAGTGTTAAAAATCCGGTTTACCTTCTTCCATTCGTCTATTGTCCAGTGTTTATAAAGTTTACCCCAAATAAGACGTTCTCCGCATTTTTCCAGAGAATTTCAAATGATTTTCATATAGCCTTCGTCGCAATATCATCACTGATATTTTTATCCCTTCTTCACTAAAGTGCTTTTGCAGCTCGCTTGTTATTGTTCTGCGCTTATTTAAGGCCGATTGAGTAATTTTCCGGTCTGTTCAGGGCGGTTTCTTCCTGATCCTCTTATAGTTACTTTTTTTGGTCTCATAAAATGTACCCCCAGATTGAAGAATCTTTGCCAAATTACTTAATGGTGAGCAAGAAACTTTTCCATTTTCGCGATCTCGCAATAGCATGATTTTTATCAATTCTTAGGTCTTTTTTTCGACTCATTTTTGAAAATAAATGTCTCAGTTATGATTTTCCAAACACACACGCGCACACACTTTAACTTAATCAAAAGTTTTTTAGCTAAATGATAAAAATCAGTTAACGTAGATTATTTCTTACTTTAGCTCAGTCACAAAATTTCAATTTCATTCCCTTTTTCATGCAATATTTTATACTAAGTAATCTCTAAAATTATTAACTTTATTTCATAAAATTCGTTATGGTTATCGTCATCACTTCCTGGTGTATATATTATTAAACGATATATTTAACGATTTATTAGATAAGAGTTGAAGACTTTTGTTATTGGCGAATTGCTACGCTTCTGCAAACATTTTTAAAATCCATTGATTTTTTATTTAAATTTTTTAAATATTCGTGAAATGACCCACACGTTTTTTTTATTCACATTTTTTATATACATGATACAGCACAGATTGTGTAATAATACATTGGTATATAATATACCTACATTATATCAACAATTGAAATAGTAAATTATTCGATTTGTTATTATGATGCTTCACTATACAATTGCCAAATTATAATTATTGACACTATTAACAACTTCACAAATCTACAACACTTCACTCTAAAACTTAAAAACATTTCACTCACTACATGATATCAATGCCTTCTAAACTACAGGCCTCTTACTACTCTCATTTTTTGCACATGACGTCAATTTATGTCTAAACTGAGACTGCGCATTAATAATATTAAGATATGTACACTAACAAAACAACTAGAGAAAGCAACAACAATGTAGACATAGCGTGTCGTCATCATTTGGTGTATGCGGCCTGTAGTTTAGGAGGCATTGATGATATCCACAGAACTGAAAAAATATCAAACGATCCTAACAGTATAAAAATCCCGTTTTTAACAAAAAATATTCGTTTTCCTATTAAATTTATAAGACTAATCGTATAAAGCAAATCTTGTATATGATAAATATATTAATTTCATACCAATCAAGGTATAAAGAGTGAAATTTTATACGGTAGGTTATAAAAAGCATACAAATGGAAGTATAGAAACTGTATGTATACTATGAATTTGTATAAAATATATTACAGAATTATATAAACGAATTATATAGGTTCAATATTTACAATTTTTATATAATATTTCATATAAATATAAATTATCTGAACAAAAATATAAATAAATTTATAGAATATCCGAAAATTTTTTAGTGTGTACCTTTTCCAGTTTAGCTTTTACAAACAGCAATTTTGAACCCAATGTAGATTACTTTATAAACATGAATAACTATATGTTCAAACAACCTTAACTTTCATTCAAATCGATTACGAATCCGTGGTACAAAATATTTCCAAACTTAAAGATGATTTTTCATCTGGTTCATCGACCTAAAAACTGCAGTGATGTTCTTGCTCAGCCGCTGACGGCACTTTTCTAAAAGTCACTTTCGCTCGGAATTTTTTCACCTATTTGGGAAAGTTGCTTTATAGTTTCAATCCATATGAACGGCTGCAAATCAGACATCTGTAATTATAGACCGATTTCAAAGTTATATGGTATTCCCAACCTATTCGAAAGTATTGTATATGATTCACTGTACTTTTATTGTAAACCGTTGTTTCCTGACAATCAGCATGGTTTTCTCAAAGCACGATCCACAACCGATTTGTTATTAACCGTTGATGGAAGAAGTTTTGGAGATCCCTTACTTCCATCTCAGGATGAACATGGCGAACCCTAAAGTCCCATGTCTTTATGCTTTGCCAAAAGTTCATAAAACTGGAAATAAAATGAGACCTATTGTTTCTAACATCAACACACCAACAGAGAAACTATCAACTTGGCTAGCCGCAGAACTACGCAAAATACAAGAACCATCCGGAATGTACATCAAGAACAACATTGAGTTTGTCAGAAGAGTCAAAGATATATCCCTGACTGAAGAAGAGATTATGGTTTTCTTCGATGTGACTGCCCTGTATCCGAATGTTCCAGTCGATATCGCAATTAAATGTATGGTCGACCATGTGAAACAGTCGAACATCGATACCAACAAAATCGAGATATACCGAAAAGTAGCTGAAATATGCATGAAACAAAGTTTCTTCCAGTTTAGAGGAAGGTACTACGAACAGACCTTCGGGACCTGCATGGGCAGCAAACTAGCACCGTACCTCAGCAATGTTTTCATGAGCAAATTTGAAGAAAACATCAGTTCCTGCAATTTCTTCCCTAGAATCTGGCTAAGATATGTCGATGATGTGTTTGCCTTTGCAGTCGTCAAAAAATCTGAGCTCAACCAAACACTAAACCTGTTAAATTCACAATACGAATCCATAAAATTCACGCATGAAATTGAAGAAAACGGAATCTTACCTTTTTTGGATGTCAAAGTAATTAGAAAAGACGGTAAATTAGAATTTGGTATACACCGTAAGACAACTAATACGAGAAGATGCATCACAATAGACTCACACCATAGCGGAGCTCACAAAAAGCTGCCTTCCATTCAATGGCCCATCGACTATATACTTTACCTCTATCCGCTGTTGAATTCAAACTAGAAGAAAAATTCATAAAAGAAACAGCCCACGTAAATGGTTTTAATACAAATTTTATTGATAAAATTTTGGACAAACATAAACGTAAACAACATATTACTGCACATACTACGCTGACGAGCGGGACTGAACCGAGTGGTTGCACAAAACGTATCTGTATGCCATTCTATCCATCGATCACCAACAAAATGGGGAATATGCTAAAACAATTCAACATTGAATTAGTCACGAAAAGCACAAATCTTGGATCATGTATCAGCACCTACAAAGATTTAACACCATCACCGTTAAGATCTGGAATCTACCAAATTTGTTGCACGGAATGTAACAACAAATACATCGGCCAAACAAGCAGGGCATTCCATAAACGTCTACAGGAACACACCAACGCTGTAAGAAACAAAGACACAAGAAATAGTGTGGCCAAACACATGATGATGAATAATAATCACCGAATGGATATCACGAACTCCAAAATAATAAAAACAATCCAAAACAGCTGGAAACTGGATGCATATGAATCACTATATATAAACAAATACGAAATCGATATCATGAACCAAGAAAAGATTCCAATCGACTCGAATTTATTATGTTTGGTAAATTCACTACACCAGCACGAAAAACAACAATAAACAGAAAATCACGGCACTACACACTGCACTTCAATTTCCATTTTCGGAAATTTTCAATTTGTCTTTTGACATTTAGTAAAAATCTACACATTTGTATATAACACAGCTGATAAATTTTTTCAACTTCTATTGACACTTTTACCTAACTAGTCTATATACAACCAAAATTAATTTTTACACACACACACAATATTACATAAATATTGTTGTTTAAAATTTTTTATGTACAATTTTATTTATACTTGTATAATTTTGTTTTTTCATGTGTTTAATGACAAGTGTTTATGTACCTTATGTATTATACATAGTATATAATATGCAAATATTTTTAAGCGGCAAATTAGTGTATTCAGTTGCAAAATTATTCCGATGATGATCACTCCGTGATCGAAAACGTTAAATAAATAAAATAAAAGCTAATTTAAACTGCATTTTAAATTGGTTTGGTGGTTTCAATAAGGAGTTTGTGACTGTAAAGTGTTGAACGATCGCATATAAATGTAAGTATGTATTAATTTTCTTGATTCATGCACTACTGGAGTACTTCATTTCATTGATTCTAACATAATTTCAATTGTTAGTACACCTAATAATCTTATTAGTGAAAAAACATCAAATAATAATAATCAATTTGTGAAGAAGAACTCTTCTCAAAAAGATCGATAGGGTTTATGGTTTTCTTGCAAATACCATAATGTGATGTAGAGAAATAGTCCTAAATATTTTATCTATGAGTGCAAGAGTTTTCGAATGCCCTAGCGTTAACATAAGGATCAAGTTCGTTTGTTTGAAATACAAATAGATGACGATCAATAAAGTTAAATATAAGAAATGGATGATCGTAAAATGCATTTTGTACCTTTTACTTTTTTAATGGTTTTCGTTTAAGGACAAACTAATGTGATAATAAAAGAAATTATATTTGTAACATAACTCAGTTTTATTTTATGGAGATATTCAAGGATTTGTGAAGTGTGTCTTCATTGTTTGGTCTTGTGTAAGAGAAATTTAAAATTTTGTTTCAAATATTATTATTATAGATTTTTATTTTATTTATATTCTAGATAACAAGTAGTTCAGTAATTAATCTGACGAATTTCATGGGAATTATATCAGACTCATGCAATCCAATCTAATCGCTGCTCCTTATAGTTTCTTGCGATTTGCGAACACATCGTTTTGCTACACACCAAAAAATTTACATATAAAATGAATACACTTATAATATAAATATAATTCCGTACGAATTTTTTATAGATTTTATATTAGTTTAACTTATAACCAAATGTTATAAAATATTGTATAAAATTTATATTAACTCCATATAATTATTTTGATAGGTCACTGGTATAAATTTGATACTCCGACGTATAAATATCTGTATATAGTGCAAAATATAAAGTTTATCCATTAAATGTTAATTTTTATTTATAAGTGATTAGTATTAAATTTATATAAATTACTTATAGAAAATATCAATCTGGTTATCGTATACAATTTAGTTGCTTTAGTATAGAAATTTGGAAATTCCATATGCTAGAATTGAACTCAGTTTTCAATACTGATGAAATTTAAGAATCATTTTTCCCAAATAAATAAAACAATTTTAATTTATTTTTTAAATTCGATATATTTATCAAAATCATATTATTTTTTTAAGTGTTATGTTTAGAAAATTTTACTTACTAAAGTGTACAACAGCTACGATTTAATTAATACATTATACAAGTATTGATCATATTGCGAATTTCATCACTATTTCTCCAAATTTTTCAATATTTTTTTTAGGGTGGCCACTATAGGTTTGGGGGTTTAATATACGTTGGACTTATTAGTAAGGCCCAACAATGCTCGATAAGGTTTCATTCCGGAGAATTGCCAGGCCAAGAGAGGATGTCAATATTTTATTTAAGGAGGACATTCTCTATAGTTTTTGCAGTATGGCAAGGAACTCCATCTTGCATAAAAGTGTAAAAGTATTGGCCTTGAGCTAGCGACCTCATGTGACGAAATAAGACTTCTGTAAGGAACACCTTTTGATATTATTCATTCCTCTTGGTTTCCTCCGGTCCATTTATACTAATGCAGCTCCATAGCATTACTGATGGCGGATGTTTTATGCTCCTGACTACGCAGTTCTTTCTAAATCTTTCTGTTGGTCTCCTTCAGACGAACTTGGCCGGTTCTGTGACGGCCTCTAGCCTGCATTCATCACAAAATATAACCTATAAATTTAAAAAAAAACTCTTTAATTTCGGATTTTTTTTATTTAATTTTTGAAAATATATAATGAGTGTTAAAAATCCGGTTTACCTTCTTCCATTCGTCTATTGTCCAGTGTTTATAAAGTTTACCCCAAATAAGACGTTCTCCGCATTTTTCCAGAGAATTTCAAATGATTTTCATATAGCCTTCGTCGCAATATCATCACTGATATTTTTATCCCTTCTTCACTAAAGTGCTTTTGCAGCTCGCTTGTTATTGTTCTGCGCTTATTTAAGGCCGATTGAGTAATTTTCCGGTCTGTTCAGGGCGGTTTCTTCCTGATCCTCTTATAGTTACTTTTTTTGGTCTCATAAAATGTACCCCCAGATTGAAGAATCTTTGCCAAATTACTTAATGGTGAGCAAGAAACTTTTCCATTTTCGCGATCTCGCAATAGCATGATTTTTATCAATTCTTAGGTCTTTTTTTCGACTCATTTTTGAAAATAAATGTCTCAGTTATGATTTTCCAAACACACACGCGCACACACTTTAACTTAATCAAAAGTTTTTTAGCTAAATGATAAAAATCAGTTAACGTAGATTATTTCTTACTTTAGCTCAGTCACAAAATTTCAATTTCATTCCCTTTTTCATGCAATATTTTATACTAAGTAATCTCTAAAATTATTAACTTTATTTCATAAAATTCGTTATGGTTATCGTCATCACTTCCTGGTGTATATATTATTAAACGATATATTTAACGATTTATTAGATAAGAGTTGAAGACTTTTGTTATTGGCGAATTGCTACGCTTCTGCAAACATTTTTAAAATCCATTGATTTTTTATTTAAATTTTTTAAATATTCGTGAAATGACCCACACGTTTTTTTTATTCACATTTTTTATATACATGATACAGCACAGATTGTGTAATAATACATTGGTATATAATATACCTACATTATATCAACAATTGAAATAGTAAATTATTCGATTTGTTATTATGATGCTTCACTATACAATTGCCAAATTATAATTATTGACACTATTAACAACTTCACAAATCTACAACACTTCACTCTAAAACTTAAAAACATTTCACTCACTACATGATATCAATGCCTTCTAAACTACAGGCCTCTTACTACTCTCATTTTTTGCACATGACGTCAATTTATGTCTAAACTGAGACTGCGCATTAATAATATTAAGATATGTACACTAACAAAACAACTAGAGAAAGCAACAACAATGTAGACATAGCGTGTCGTCATCATTTGGTGTATGCGGCCTGTAGTTTAGGAGGCATTGATGATATCCACAGAACTGAAAAAATATCAAACGATCCTAACAGTATAAAAATCCCGTTTTTAACAAAAAATATTCGTTTTCCTATTAAATTTATAAGACTAATCGTATAAAGCAAATCTTGTATATGATAAATATATTAATTTCATACCAATCAAGGTATAAAGAGTGAAATTTTATACGGTAGGTTATAAAAAGCATACAAATGGAAGTATAGAAACTGTATGTATACTATGAATTTGTATAAAATATATTACAGAATTATATAAACGAATTATATAGGTTCAATATTTACAATTTTTATATAATATTTCATATAAATATAAATTATCTGAACAAAAATATAAATAAATTTATAGAATATCCGAAAATTTTTTAGTGTGTACCTTTTCCAGTTTAGCTTTTACAAACAGCAATTTTGAACCCAATGTAGATTACTTTATAAACATGAATAACTATATGTTCAAACAACCTTAACTTTCATTCAAATCGATTACGAATCCGTGGTACAAAATATTTCCAAACTTAAAGATGATTTTTCATCTGGTTCATCGACCTAAAAACTGCAGTGATGTTCTTGCTCAGCCGCTGACGGCACTTTTCTAAAAGTCACTTTCGCTCGGAATTTTTTCACCTATTTGGGAAAGTTGCTTTATAGTTTCAATCCATATGAACGGCTGCAAATCAGACATCTGTAATTATAGACCGATTTCAAAGTTATATGGTATTCCCAACCTATTCGAAAGTATTGTATATGATTCACTGTACTTTTATTGTAAACCGTTGTTTCCTGACAATCAGCATGGTTTTCTCAAAGCACGATCCACAACCATAAACCTTACTGAATCACTTCACAAACATTAAATATGATGGAGGCAGGAAATGAGGTTGATATTATTTTCAAAGATTTTAGCAAGGCGTTTGACAGTAATTCGCATAAAGTTATTTTGTTTAAGCTTAGAGCTCTTGGTTTCCCTCCCCAAACTCTCCGTTGGGTGGACTCTTACCTTAAAGACCATATAAATCATATACTGTTCGGTCATCAGTATCAGCTCATTTCTCAGCAACATCTAGAGTGCCCAAGGCAGCCATTTTGGCCGATTTTTTAATTCTATCCATCAACAACGTTGAATATTTAATTAAAAATTCATTCATATCTATATGCAAAATGAAGACAAATGGATTTCAAACACCACCGATAAGGGTCTATTACAATCCGACTTCATTAACTTCAGTACTTTTCATTCATCAGTTGCTAACCGATATTATCGACTCTCCTGTTCTATTAGAAAAGATCAGTCCAAATATACATTCACGAGCTTTAAGAATGGTACCAATCTTTCAAACTGACCATCATAGAACTGATTACGGTAAGAATGAGCTTGTCTAACATTGCCCGAATCTAATCAACACTTCCACTTCATTGGTTTTAATATGGCGAAACGTACGTTTAAACCACTTTTTATTTAACATGACTGGTTTGGTCTATTATATTTTATAACACATTTTATTATATTTATGTTATATTTTATTTTGTCTTATTTATTTAATTTTTATGAAATTTTATCAGATGATTGATGTATTTTTTAATTTAAATCTGTTTGTACTAAGCAGACTCAACTTCCGTTTTCCATCCATACGCGACGGGTATCGTTTTGCTTAGCTTTCTACCTAGTTTGCCTTTTAATAATCAAATTTGATGTCTTTACTAATACATATTTTGCCGCTCGCTAATTTTCTTAAATTTCGCAGGTTAAGCAGTTCGATATCCATGTTTATAATTCATTGGAATAATAATACACAATTATCAACAAAATAATAATAATACAGATGGAGACTCTCCGCGCGCTGTTGGGAGGCGTAATTCGTCGTTGGGAATTATTATTACTATTATAACAAAGCTTTTTTTTAGTATTATACAGGAATTTGAAGCTTGAAAATCGATGGAGTATATTCCCATTAGGTTCGCCTCAAACGGAGGCTAACCAATTGCTTGACTTTTGTTTGTTTCAACCATAAACCCAAATAAGAGAAGGTGCAAAGAATTATATCGATACAAGAACAGTATAATCTCTCTCTCTCACTCTCTCTCTCTCTCTCTCTCTCTCTCTCTCTCTCTCTCTCTCTCTCTCTCTGGCACTTTATCCCATCAAGGGATTTGGCCGCCTCAAATGAGGTTTCATAATCATATTTTCATTTCGGATCAGCCGTGAAATGTTTTCCTTGTCACCACCAGGAATCGAACTCGGGACCTCCGGTCGCTGGAGCAAGTATGTTCACCACTTTGCCACCGGGGCGGCAGAATCAGCATAATATCGCGAGCGCGAAATATTGGCTGGTTGATTGCTGTAATTTCTATTACCATCAAGTACTATCAATGTTAGCATTCCAAAATATGTGTCTGTTTTTTGATGTGTCTATTTCGTTACTAAATTCTTTTTAATAGGAAATTTACATCTACCAATAGTCATGGAATAACACAAGCCATTTTTAACCACAATATTCTAAATACTCTTTCAAATTTCCGTCTCATGATAACCATATTTAATTGAATTTTTTATTAATATATTTGAAAGGTTCAAGTATTTTATATGTAATAGAATTAGGACTCAAATTTATTTTTATACTACGTAATGACAATTTATTTTCCGTATTACCAAAAAAATTATTGTTTGAAAACTTTCCTCGTTTATTACTTTCATGAAAATTTAGTATCAAAAAAGGTCATATTTTAAATTATGTAACATGAAACAAATTTTCATAAAGTTATGTTTAATTAAAATGTATAACTACTAAAATTAGCAAAACAAACCATTCATTGCGTTTCGAATTATGGCATTTCATAAAATGAAAAAGATATTATGAATTAGGCTTAAATTTTGCTCTAATTGCCAATATTTTATAGGCCATACTCACAAACTCATTAAAAAGGTGTTGCATAACACAAACCTTCAGGAAAGTGGGATAGTGAAAATCTTAGGTGGTTTATGGGTTTTTGTAGTATGTATGTACACATTCCGAGCTGGTTAAAATAAAATCAGTCGTTAAAGTATCCATTAACCAAAACATTTAAATCTTACTGTCCAATTGTTTTCTTGCATGCAATGTAGACTGGGATGTAAATCCCAAATATTTTAGCTGTAATTATACAGGATTTTTAATGCAAGCTTTATGTATATAAATCTATCTCGCTTGTGTAAAATACAATAGATAACGATAAATAAGGAATTTGTTTCTGTAGGTACCTTAGTTTTTATGGTTCAGTTTGAGAAGGGCAAACTAATTTAACAATAATAAACCTACATTACATTAAATGCTACATAACAACGTTTTGTTTTATCTGAAATTTCAAGGATTTGTGAAATGTGGCTTTGTTGTTTGAGCCATATTTATAGTGTGCTTGTCTTTTGTACATAAGACAAATTTAAAGTCCAAAAAAGTATTTTCGAAAGGTCGAAACATATTCTCTATTTTAAAATAAAGCTTTATGACACATTATAATTTTATTTTGACATACAAGTAGTATTCGGTAGAGCATTTATATTTTCTTACCGTCGGTTTATTTATTTGTTCACATTAAACAACAAATGTTTTTCCCAATTTAATTTTTTTGTACGTACATGCCTTTAATTTTGTCAATTAAATTTTCTATTTATGAATAAATAAAATATATCAACAAATTGTTAAGTTAACATAATGTTAATCAAATATTAGATTAACATTATGTTAACTTAACAAGACGTTAAATATTCTATTTATTCATAAATAGAAAATCATCCCAAAGTAATAAATTTTACTTTGAGAATATACATATATAGTTTACATATAGTTTACATTATAGTTTACATTTTCTTTTATTGACAGTTTTTTATAAGGCCCATCATCTTTTGTAACACTTGTACGTGTAGTTGCTGGTATTCTAGTTCCACCGTTTGTTGTTGACTGTGTTGTACTACTAAGTGTTGTGGTTCCTCCTGTTGCACCTTTACATTTTTCACCAATTCTCTATTTAAAATTATACAAAAAAAAAATTGAATTAAATATATGTACTGTATATGTATGTATATTTTGCAATTTAAATTCGGTATTTTGCTCATTTAATATTTACCTTTATATCAGAAGATTTCAAGATTGGAGATGGGTTGGTACTCGTTGTTTTTATAATGTATCCGTTTTTGATAATTTCCTTTTGATTTGTTCAGCAGTTTGTTTGCCAGCATTCACGTCTCTGTTCCATTTGATACCACATTTTGGGCAAAATTGATACCTATGTGGAAACAGAGACGTGATGCTGGCTATTACACTTTGCACATAGTTTCGTACTATAAAAAAAAAAAAAAATTAGAAATATAATTTTTGAGACATTTTTAAGACTCTGTAATTAAATATAACAAAAATGAGTCATCGAATTCCAGGTGCTACCACGAATAATTAGTTCATTCCCCGGAGTGCGAGTTGGGACATGCCACAAATGAACTAATCAGACGAGGATCCAGCACTGCAACTCAACAATTACGAAACCTTTTCCGTGTGTGTGCAACCCAACAATGTATCTGGTCAGTCATGCCAGTAAGGCATGACGCAGCGACACACACACGGAAAAAGTTTCTACACTTTTCAATATTCAACAATTATAGAATAGTGAGAATTGTGAATGTTAAAGGGATACCACAGCAGAAAGGAAACCCGCGTGCTTACGCAACATCCGAGTTTCCGCAACTACCGAGTTAAGTAATGCGCTGTCCACTGGTGAGGGCTTGACCATTACTTAACAACCACTAGAAGTTAATATTAATTATTACTTACCACTTGATTTATCCGATTGCAAGTGAAAATTACACAAAATATGCTGTCCTTATATAGTAAAAAATTTGAAAAAACCACATACATAATATTATGTGCTGCCATCTCTTGTTAAATATTTAACCACAAAATTATGTATATGTACACAAATTTTACTACTACTGAGCGATTTGAATTTTTTTCAGTTATTCCATGTTTAGTTATTTATTTATAAAAATTTCAATAATAATTATTGAAATAAATTAAATTTACATTTATAATTGTCTTATATATAATTATTTTATTAAATTTCGTTGATTTTATATAAAAATATACAAAAAATAATAATTATTACATGGCTCACATATACATGCACAAAATGCATTCAATGCGAATCCTATTGCTGTCTTTTATTCAATGTTTACTTATTTATTTACATTAATTTAAAAAAAATTATTGAAATAAAGTAAGTTTACATTTATAATTGTCTTTTATATAATTATTTTATTAAATTTCGTTATTTCTATATAAAAAATATACAAAACAAATTTAGTTTTGAGGATTTTTCCATGTAAAAATTCTCTCATATAAAAAGTGGCGCTAGCTATACGCCGGTATTTTAAACTCTTAATACAAATAAAAAATATTCTGGCGCTATCTATACGGCGGTGTTTTAAACGGGAAAACCGAAAACATATTGAAATAAATTAAGAAAAATTATCGAAATAAAGTAAGTTTACATTTATAATTGAGTTACATGTAATTATTTTATTAAATTTCGTTATTTCTATATATATAATATTATATACAAAAAATAATATGTATTTGACTAGTCATATGGTTTTTCCCCTATTTACGAATATCAATTTTCTCTTATATAAATAGTGGCGCTATCTATACGGCGGTGTTTTAAACGGGAAAACCGAAAATATATTGAAATAAATTAAGAAAAATTATCGAAATAAAGTAAGTTTACATTTATAATTGAGTTACATATAATTTTTTTATTAAATTTCGTTATTTCTATATAAAAAATATACAAAACAAATTTAGTTTTGAGGATTTTTCCATGTAAAAATTCTGTCATATAAAAAGTGGCGCTAGCTATACGCCGGAATTTTAAACTCGAATACAAATAAAAAATATTCTAATAGCAAGTTCATTCGGAATTACAACAAAAAGTTACCCGGGTTTTATGTAAATGAACACGAAAAATATTACCCGACTTTTGTAGTAGTATTGGTGAAAAGAAAGACAAAAAATTGTTTATTGTTAAAAATGTCAGACATTTCAACTTGTTAGCATCAGTATATAATTATTATAAAGCAAACTACATACTAATAAAATATTCAATACTGTCTTCCGTATTTCAATTTTAATAATTTATTTATTACTCAATACCAATAATTTTTAATTAAAAATCCTCCGCGCCTGGGACTTTTGCTCGCGATTTAATAGAAAACGGTTTGAATGGGCGTAAAATTATTATACGAACAATATGCGATAATATAAATATAAAATAAAATATGTATTTTATTTTTCATAAAATAAAGAAAAAAATGGAAAAAAAAAATTTGATGTAATTCAGTCTTGTCCGATCTAGCCAATCCAATTATTTATTACTCTACCCTTCACACTTCAGCTTTATCCTAGCCTTTAATATTTATTATCTTGGGGCGTGCACTAAATTCTGTTTTGTTATTACCTTTCCGGTATTGTTTGCTTTCGTTTTTGTAATCATGCTATTTATCCCCTCTACTTTTTAATAAAAGCCATATCGACGAAATACTAAAACGAAACGAGCGTACAAAAAATAAAATATATAATATTTTAGATTCTAGAGTTAACTGTAGTTTTAAGCTAAAATAAAACTTCCTTAGAAGTTGTGATAGTAGCAAATCAGTTTGGATCGACAGTTTGTAATACAAACATCAAAAGAGGTTAAGAAATTAAGTGAACTTTAAAAATTTTAATAATTCGTGAAAATATATCATTTGACCCCATAATATTGATTTGAAAGAACTCAAGGAATAATTAATTTTAAATATTATAACTGATAAGTGATAATTAGTGTGGTGAGTTTGTCAGACGTGATAATGTCGTCAGATTTATCATCCGAAAGTGAAGTTAGTATCGAGGAGTTACACACACGAGATCCAGGTGTGTACTTTATATCTATCTTAGTTCTGTATTTTTATTGAAAATGTAACGTTAACAAAATACATACGTAATTATTAAGCGGTGGTTATTAGAAAAAACAAATTATTTTTATTTTTTATATAGATTTTCCTCCGGATTATCCAATAGATGTGCAAGAAAAGCAATCAAGTGTATCACCATTGTTAACTCCGCCTCATACGCCGACGGAGGATAACACACCACCAGCTATTGTATTGTCAAGACATTCACAATATTATGAATCTAGTTTATTATTTTCACCAGTTGTAACGTTATTGCCAGCCGCAATCCAAAATACAGGACGGTCAAGAGAAATACCGCCAATTCAAGAATCACAACACATTACGACTAATGATCGTAATTTCAATTACTATCAAACTTCGACAAGGTTATCAATGCAAAGTCTTCGTCCTATGTCATTACAAAACCATTATCCGTATTCAAGTTTGAAACATTCACCTATAGTGGAAACACATGATATTCAAAACGGCCATAATCAAACGATATTTATGAATCAGATTATCCAAAATGCAGCTATTTATCATCAACATCGACATTATGCTGGGGTTATACACGGTTTGCAGCCAAATTTTGTTCGCCCAAGCGGTATTATAAATAATAATGACGGCGTTGGACATATAAAGGTGACCGGAGGAACTGGAATTCGGCCTAAGAAACAATTTATCTGTAAATATTGTAATCGGCAGTTTACAAAATCTTATAATTTGTTAATTCATGAGCGCACTCATACCGATGAACGGCCATATACTTGCGATATTTGCGGTAAAGCTTTCAGAAGGCAAGACCATTTGCGCGATCACCGTTATATACACTCAAAGGAAAAACCATTTAAATGTAATGATTGTGGTAAAGGGTTTTGCCAGTCGCGTACTTTAGCTGTGCACAAGGTAACTCATCTAGAAGAATCACCCCACAAATGTCCAATTTGTAATAGGAATTTTAATCAACGCGCTAACCTAAAAACTCACATGCAAATACACACGGGGCCATTACAAAACAAAGATATTAGAGATATTAATCATTTTAGTTCAGTTGAAACTAGGATACCAATTCCTGTTCTAGATTTATCGTTTAAAACAACCATTAATTTAGATCCGTCACAACTTAAAATACAACCTACGATATTAAAAAAAAATCTTGGTTTTACAATTGATGAAATAATGAGACGGTAATCGAATTTTATATGGCCCATAAACATATTTGTAAATTAAATGTTCCTTATTATCCCAAAAAATTGCACAAATTAATTTATACTTCTCTATTATAAGATGTTAATGTATGTGAAAAAAACACCTTTTTGCAAAACAATTAGATTAACAAACCAAAGATTTATAAAACTTAAAATATTCATTTAACCTACTCTGGAATTTCTGTTAAGTTTGGTTTATTGTAGAAAAGGCTGATATTACCACCAAAATTTTTTAATGTCACCCATTTAATTGATTTAAACTATTAATTTTGTTTTAAAAATTTTTTTAGTTAATTTTTTGTTACATGGAAAATTATTGTAATAACTGATATTTATGATAAATATATTTTTGTAATTTAATTTTTGAACCAATTTTTATGGTGTTTGGTGTTCAATTAATCGATATTACCGGGAATATTATTCGTCATTGAACAGAAAGGTCAATGTGTTGACGGATTTTCGTCTGTCTTTAAATTGTCTGCAATGGACGACTTGTAATTACTCTAGTAATTATAGGAGCGTTTTGAAGTCAGAATTCGATTTCATGATTGTTTTGCTAAGTTATTTGTCTTTAGCAAATTTTAAAAATCTATATTTGCCATTTACGCGGCGTATCTCTAAGACATTTTATTTTTTATCTCATTTCTCTTATAGGCATACTGTGACAAATTTAACAGATGAACCTATAATTCAGAAACTGAAGAAATTTTAACCACCATATTTTTGATTTACACGATTTATGTAAATAAAATAAAACCATTATTTTATTTAGTGTTAGTGATTTACGGTGTTCCAAACTAAAGATTTAGATATTTTATCTTTCGAAAATAATTAAGTTGAACATATAGATCATATCGCATTTTCAAATTTTACATAAAAAGTACTACCACAAAGTACTACATACCATTCCCGAGAAACACGAGATTAAAGATATTTTTTGCTAGTGGAAGTTAGATGTTGCTATTTTATTCCAAAGCCATTAGTTATTTTTAAAATTTTAAGGTTATAAACTTTCTACCTTTTCATTCGGCCATGTTGCAATTTCTTTAGTTTAAACTATATTGCAAATATGAATCTGAGTGAAGTACTTAGAATAATAAGTATTTCACTCTTTATACAATAGTACTTGTACTTTTGTACAAACAACTAGTGGCCTATTAGTCTAATTAAATTTAAAAAAAATCTATTTTTATTAAAAATATTGACTGCATAAACTGCAAAAACTTTCTAAATTAATAACTATACATTATGAAAATAAATAAAGTATTTGCAACTTTACATTGTGTAGTTTCATTACTGCAGTCTGATGAGATAACAGAATATTTAATTAAAAGTACATAGAGTGAAGTGGGGCAGATTTACCATAAGCGCAGATTCGCCAGTTTAGAGTATTCTACTAACATTTTTAAAATTAAAAAAAAATACTGTATCTTTCTCCAGTCATCGTCTTTTAATTTCCTATATACTTAAATTGGATATAGTTTCAAACCGCGCAGAAAATATGCTTATTTGTACCATATATTCATTTTTGCTGTTTTTGTTAAAAAATGATAAGCTTTTCTACAGAATAATGTTTTGGGATTGTTTCAATGGAATTACAAAGCTTCATTTATTAGCTTTCATGTGTTGAAGTCAAATGGAATTAGATTTTGAACCAATGAAATATCGAAATATTTAATTTTGATAAAATGTATACTTATTAAACTAAAAATGTAGGTAATCTTTTTGGTTACCAAACCGTAGAATGTAAATTTTTCGTAGTTCTCTAATTCAAGATTCCTTTGAAATCAATTGTAAAGGGTGTTTCATTTCGAGGTATATAACTTGGAATTTAATTAAAACTGTGATTTCATTTGGAAGTTAATTTTATGCCATTAATGTTTGAATATGATTTCGGACAGGAGGAGGACGAATTTGCAATCACGGTAGTAAAACGGTTCTTAATCAAACGAACTCGATGACCAGTTGACAGGTCTATTTCTCGATATTAGTTGTTCATCAAATGTATCAGTTGTTCATCAACAACTTAAAGTTTTATACCTTGAAATAAAACACCCTTTATAAAAAAAATATCGGTTGTTGTTTGCAGAGCCATCTTCTTCAGCTTCTGCTATTTTATTCTGCTAAAGACGCGTCTTTTTGTCGACAAATTTTCTTTTACAATTTTGTTAAACACAACAATACAAATAAAGGAGTAAAAAGCAAAATCCACGTCTAAAACAAATTACATTACAATTAGAGCAAATAATTATTGGTGTCTTTTGGCTAATTGTGGGGGCTTGAGCTTAATGTTCCGCTTAATTGCATCAATTGTTATTGACAACGTTCTCCAGTGATGGTTAGGCTAGAGTAGCTCACAATAGATCACTACGGACTGATCCCACCAGATGGACAGCATTAGCTTCTTTTGATTAAAAACGAAACACGTATTACAACGTGTTTTCCTTATATGTAGTAACAATATGATTTTTTTTTCCAAATTAAAATTATATTGTTACTATAAGGAAAACAAGTGTTACAAGTGTTTCATTTTTAATCAAATTTTCAAAGTGACAAAAGTTATATACAGTGGTGAAAAAAATGGCAAACTATAACAACACAAATTAGCTTCTTGCCATAAATATTCGGTTCGATGAATGAACTTGATTCATGACCGTGCTTACCCCACAATTTTCTGCGCTTTCGGTTGTCGTAGTGTATCCATTTTTCGTACTCCGCCACGATTCGATACAAAAATTAAAGGCGTTCGTCGTCTCGTTGCTTGAGTTCATAAGGAACTCAATTTCTTTATTTTCCACCATACACATGGTCTTGAGATGGTTTTGAATCGCTTATTGAGTCACTCTCAAGGTTTCAGCGTGCTCCTATGTGTGTGGGTCCGTGCAGACTAAATGTGTGTAGCTTCTCATCAGCCCAAATGGATTGACCATTGTCCCATCGGAGTGAAACTTCAAATTTAATTATTTTCCGTTATTATTGTGCACTTTTATCACTAGATTTAATTTTTAATTTAAATAAAAAATGAGGATATTTTTTCTTTTTGTGATAAATTTTTATTTATTTAGTTTCGAGAGTTTTCTGAAGTTTGAAGACTATTAACGAATTTTATTTTCGAAACGAATTGTCGAACGCAATGCGTCGTCTTTCTTTAGTAAAATTTCAACAACAAGCCCATACATGTTGAAATAGTTTTAAACCAACCTTTCTGCTGGTATATATAATAATTCTATTCTACCTGTAGTTTTAGTGAATACTTTTATTTTTAATTGTTGGTTATAATAATATAAAAGTGATTGGTGTTATTTTGACTTACCAACTACTACTACATATTTGATTACCAACTAATAAAAATAAATTAAAATATATCTTTGGTTGTTACTTTGACCACAATATTAATTCTTATTCAGAATGGGAATTGATTGCACCAAAGAAAGACCATGAATATGGTTTATATTGTTGCTTTCGGATTACCCTATTAATCGCATTTATGGTTTCAAATACATTTACTAACTAAAAACATAAAATAAACGGAGATCGTTGAAAAAAGTTTCTTCAAAAATGAAACAATCCTCATGCGATCGTCAAATTTATCTTCCTGGCCATGAGTACTGTCAAATTATTGGTACTTTTTACCCCTCAAAAAACAAATGTTGTGTTTTTTATCCCGTACTGTACGTTTTTACACCGTCACCGGACTGTAAAATTAACTATTCGTGAAAGTGCAATTCCGACAATCCAGGTAGTGTCTATTTTTTGGTCAAAAGTACGGATTCTAGTGAAAAATGAACAACATTTATCCATTCAAAAATTGAACAATTGCATGCGATGAATGAAAAAATCTTCTTAAGAATAAAATAACCCGTTAAAAGCTTACGGTGAAAGATAAATTGCCTTTAATAGTAAACTGGATGATATTTTCGATATCGCGCATACCAATGCCTTGTCCATGATGACCAGTGAAGACGGCAAGCGATTCCTCTTGTCGCAGCGTAAGAAAAGCTGTTCCGGACATTTGACTGGAGCCAGACAATATGAAGTTGAAAAAGAAAAGCGAAAATCAGATCGTATGGAGGCAGAAAAAAAATTTTAAACGAAGATATCTTGAAGAAAAATGTAAATCACTTCCAATAGACTAACAAGAATTAATTTCACCATCGAAAGTGACAGCGAAAGGATATCTGATAATGACATGAGCTTCGAAAATATAGATGTGCCCATGCTAAGCGCAGTAGGAGCCCCCAGAGGAAGCAACTGTTTCATTACTCTTAGAATATTGTCAGCTTTTGATAAGTGGAAGACAACTGATCGTGCAGCAATGCATTTGATCAGTGCCGTTGCCGAAAGTCTTGGACATTCTATTGATGAACTCGTTTTGAATCGGACAACACTGATGCGTCATTGTGAAGCAAACAAAGTAAAAATAGCAGCATCAGGTAAATCGACTTTCAAGTTTACAACGGGCGTAGTAGATTGGGATGGAGTTATCTGGAACGGAGACCGTGGATCGTTTGCCCGTAATTATTTCACATATAGATATGGAGAACAATTATTGGGCGTTCCCAAAATATCTAGATCAACTAGTTTGAAAATAGCTTCTATACAACATTTTCAAATACTGGGAGGTATGTGGGTCTCAAAATGAGAATTTTGGAACGGAATAACGTTCAGAATGAAGATTGATGACAACAACACACACATGCACACTTGCATGTTTCAAAGAACATGGAACGAATTAATTGTGTTCTTGGCGGGTTTCCTGTATATTAATAATATACAATATTTGAAGGCTCGATCATTCCGTACAAGCAAACTTAAAATGAAATATGTAAGGTAGTTTTTTCATTTGTAATATCTCGGTACGAATCCTACCAACGCACAAAATTTGTTACTGTATATTATCTATTAATGGTGAAAGAAAATTGATGGACAGCACATACTTCAATTATATACAATATTTGCTTTGGCGCCAGAAATGTTTTATCGAGTTTAAATTTTTGGGCAATTTGCAAAAAAATTGTATTAAGTGGCATCGGCTGGTTCTCATATTTGAACTATATATATTGATGTATAATTATATGAAGACACATGTCTTGAATATTGAATGTTTTATCTTATCTAATGTATGGCAATAAGCTGCATTAAGAATGTAACGAAGTTTTCGAGAACGAATATTTTTATTAATATATTTTAAAAAATTGTGTAAACATTTCGAGAAGAAGCAGTAAACTTAGAAAACATGATATTTACAACTGGTTTTATGATTTGACAAACAAAATAAAATATTAATTAATATTAAATATAAATTAGTAGTATCACTATAATAGATCACTATTCTTAAGAATGTTTACTAGGTATACCGCAGTTTATAATATAGATTCAAGGTAGCATCAAGGTAGTAAAATTAAAGATTATTGCTCGACAAAAAAAAAAATAACACTCGAAGCCCAAGGCCTCTCCTTTCGTGCATAGAATATGCTAACAGAAAGGTTTTATATTGCCATTTTTTTACATTGCTATCTTTGAAAAGTCAGTTTTAGAAAGTAATTTTTTATGAAAACTATACGATGTTTATAATTAGATATCATGTAAACCATCTACTTTAGTCCTTAGAACGTAAAATACATCATTATTTGCCTATGTTTGTACAATATATGTTTATAAACATAATTTAATAAAGAACAACAACAATTTTGTCTGAATAAATTAAATTATTTGCATTTGATTTTTTATTTTAGGTTTATTAAGGTCGGAAATGAATCAGTTAAAAATTAATATTATGGCAGAAAACTTAGATTATTTTTTATTTGTTCATTAGAAGTGCATAATTGGATCGAAAAATTTGTTTTTTTTGTCAAAATTGTATTTTCTAACAAATTGTTAACTATTTCAGCAATAACTTAAATTTAAAAAAAGGATTTGGAAAGTGATAGCAACCCATAATAATATCTAGTTTATACTAAATGGTATAATGATGCAATTGGGTTTCGAATTTTGTCTAAAATACTGCTTTTTCGTGCAAGTCTCGAGACTCGTGCTTCGTGCTTTTTCTCGGTAAAAGTTGGTTGGCCGGGTAAATTATTATTTTGTTTTAATGTGTAAAAATTGTCAAGAATACCTATTTATCAATATTTTTTTAATGTATATTTTCTACGTCATTTCAAGACTAATCTTGATAATCTTGTATCATGTATCTCAAACTAGCTACTGCCTCGATTTGGCTACTGCGTGATGTAAGACGCTGAAAACCTAACGAGGTATAATTTGAACTTCTGCCTCGAAATTAACAACTCCGAAAAATACACTGGAAATTGGGAAACATCGTAAGTTTCCGGTTAGAAAATTTTTCACAAAATGATACATCGATAGCGGAAACTGTTGAATTACAAAACAAAACTACTGAATAAAACAATACCAATATTTGATCTAAGAGGCTGCCATATTATATAGTTTAGTTGTTATATTTAAGTGTTCTTTCATTTTCACTTTGGTACGTAACTGTTTTGCTGGTGCTACACCCCATGTACGGATTTGTTCATCTAATTCTCGAGGTTAGATTATCAGCTTATCTTCAGATTAGTGTTGGATTGGTCTGATTAGCCAGGCCGCAGAGCTTAGCCAGGCCACAAGCAACGGTAACTTGACGTTAGTGGTGATGATGTTGATGCATTACCTCCTCGTGTCACACGCCCCCTCATTGGCGTGTACTCTTGTTAGACTAGACCAGTTATTAATGTAATCGGCTGAGCTGTGAACTCAATCTCAAGCGTGCACGTGGCTTCAGCAATATATCTACCCCGGCTTTTCAATAAGAGTTATATACAATTTTTAATTAGGTATTACAAACATAATTGGATCTAAGTTTTAACTTGTTTTCACACAAAGTTTATTGTACACGACACTATAATATGCATGCCATCTGTTATAAAGCCAATACAAGTTAATGTTCTTAAACTCTTTTTAAAGCACAAAAATTATCGAATGCTAATCGAAATAAATTCACACCAACCCGATTCATTAGAATAATTATTTAATATGTATAGTAAAATAATTTCTTCCGCTTTTAGAACGCCGCGACAACATAACAAATTATCTATAATATTATCGATTGATTGACTACCGTAAAAATATAAAAATTGAATTTTGTATTTGAAGAGGTTACTTATCTGAACGGCGGGTTTTAATGAA
>CAMZJQ010000363.1:0-17500 GCA_947310385.1 Nephrotoma appendiculata | reverse complement strand
TTACTACATCGGTCAATTAATTTGTACAAACCATCGATATAAAATGATTTCTCCAGTTTTTCAAAATATTCTCCAACAGTTGAGATTATTTCACTATCTATTATGGAAGGAAGTCTTTAATAGCGGAGTAGGAAATGTGCTTACCTTGTAATAAGTATAAATTATTCTAATGCAGGATTTTTGAGCAATACTCAATAATTTGTTGATTTGTTCTCTCTGACATTTGCAGTTGTAGTAAACCATTGCATAGAACAAGAATATATTATTATTTATAGGCTCTAGTTTATTAAGTAAGATTTTATGGTTAGTACATTCTTTCTTTTTAACGATAAATAAAGGTATATTTTGATTGTTTTTTTTGTATTTGATCTTTGCAAACAATTTCGGGATCAACCCATTTCGCTTTGCAAATCCTGATGTACCTTAAACCGAAGCCATATCAAACTAATACTGAACAAATATTTTAATTGAAGGAGCCAGAATGCTCGATAATGCTTTTTTTTTGCAAAATTTATATTCCTTAATTGTAACCAAACCTGACCCTTATTTTCGATATCGATTGATATTGTGCGTGAATTGGCCCTTTTATAAATCTTCGAGAATCAAATTTTGCATTTTAATTGGAACTATCGATCCAAACATGCCTTTTGGTTTATTCTTATTTTTTTTTTGTTCTCAGCTCATTTCTAAGTAATAATCCCTGCCATTAACGACATTTATCGTATCTACAGCACGTCCAGATCGCAATGTTATAAAATTGGCAAGGCCACACTCAAACAATTATATTATCGGATCGGATCAATCAACATTGGCGTTCCACACTGTGCTTCTTTGAAGCACTCCTTCACAATTAATTTGATTATTTCAGAAAGAAAATTGACAAAATGTAAGTAGTAGGTGGTATATTACCATTTGGCGGCCAACGCGGTTGTTGAATACATTGAAACCTATTTTGTATTAGATATTTGGATAATTGCGATCGAGAATTTTTTGCAAATTATTAGTTTGCGCGTAGTTTCAATAATTCTAATTTTAATAATAATAACGAGTGGTTCAATAATTTCGCTAAATCTATCTCGAACAGCAAATATTTTATTTTTCTAATTCCTCTACTCGTATTTATTCTATGACAAAAATTTCATGCACATCAATTGTTTGTGAGTTAACACCATTTAACACTCTAGGGTAGTTTTGCACTCTTTTATCTCTCTATATGATAGGGGCACCTCACAGATGCCAGACATTCATGTATTATACGCAGTGTCTTGCAGCCAGCTCATAAAACTAGGTTTGCAGGGCGGAAACGTTTCCATTGTAATGAAAGGGGACACGATTATTATGATTCTACTGAACCTTGTATTAGAATATTTTGCTAAGGGATGTGGAATGGAATGAAAGCAGATGATTGCTCGAAAAAACATTCCTGAATTTAAAACAAAGATCTGGGAATACTGATCGGAAATAAACTTTTATTGAAGTTTTTCACAGAAAAACCAATGTTCTCCGATTGAAATAAATCATTGGTTGGTCGATTTGTCAATTTATGAGCTGAAGTGCTTGCGAAAAAAATTACGATTTACACTAATAAAATAAAATTAATAAGTTAATTTAGAAAAAATTATACTGGTTTATAATATTATAGAGAAATAATCGATTTCTGAGATAAACCGCCCCAATCTACATGTACATACAAATTTAAAATAAAAAACGATTAAAAATTGTTGACACACATCCCCTTCAAGTATTTAAGTGATACTGAGTCATAAACATCTGATAATTGTAAAGTTTAGTTCGATTTTTAAATCAGAAGTCTTTTTTGATAAAAGAAAGTTGGACGATCGAGCGTGATATATCACGTAAACACATTTAGATATTCACACTGGGAAATGAAAATATAAATTTAACTGTGAAATAATAGTATCCTAACAAATCCAAACTCTATGTTATAGATAGGGCTGTCCAGAAGCCTTCATAAATCCTATTGGGACATATATTTTTGCCAAAGTAGAATCATGAAAAGACTATTTGATATATATTCAAAATCAAATAAATAATTAAATTTGAATATGCTAGGATAAATACATTAAAATACATTACTGGTCATTTAAGGGCATTTAAAATGGTTCAAGTGATACAATGGCTAATGCTTTGGTACTTAACCGCTGGTTTCGAATCCTACCAGAGACAAAATGTATTACCGGAATTTTTTCATCGATTACTCTACATTCATATTTCACAGTTGCCATATGTATATCGGACAATGCACAAATGTTATTGAAGCGGAATTAACTTTGGCTACCGCCAAAGCTAACCCGGCTTTGCTAACCCGGAACGGTGTGGGTTTTGGGGCACCCAAGACAACGGCCTAGATTACCTTAAAAAAAAAAAAAAAAAAAATGGATAAAACGGGAGGAGGTTGGAATTGGGGTATCGGACCCCGAAGCAGTGGGCCAGCCTATCAGCCCATCACGTGAGCAGGCCTGACCGTGGATATGTATATACTGAAATGTCTATTCGGACATTTCACCCTAACTTTACTATTTTAATATTTTGGCCCATACGCCCTAATTGGGGAAATGTTAGTAGGACGGGGTAGTGGTATGCCACCAACGCCACAAAAAGGAAGAGGGGTGCTGAGCAACGACAGCTTCCTTTAGTGTAGCGGTTGATCTCAACCCACTACCGTTATTTAATTTTTTTAATCGCACAAACACAACACTTACCTTAAATCCTGGGTACGTACATTCACTATGTTACATGCAATCACTTCTCAAAAAAATTTTTTTTTTTTATACTTTACAACTTTTATTGGCACAAAAACAATTTAGTTTATATAAATTTATAAAAAATTTGTATTGTGTACTATAATCAACACAAAACACACAAAACAATTCACAAAAAAAAAAAATTACAATACTAATTTAATTTTACTATTTACTAATCTTCAAAACCACAAAAAGAAACTCCGACCACTCGTTGGTCTATCTAAAAACTCACTGTCTACCAGAAACGAAAAACGTACATACTTTTTGAGTTTCGAAGGTAATTTTTGCGATCTCATCACAAAAATTCCTGCGAAAATTGTACTCCAACGTGACATCGATTTTGCTGAATCGAGCCACGCGAAAATATTTTTTTTCTTTAAACATCCGTTGAGGAAGTTCGAACAACAACAACCACAATGCTTTTCAATATTTGCATCGGTGTCATTGTTACTAATCTATTCATAGATATAGTGTAAAAACTTACATTTCCAATATGTGCATAAACGACGTAATCAAATTACGTTCATGAACGTATTTGGGTTCATTTAACCGAGGCACATAAAATATTCTGAAGTGAATAAATTATGTTACCTTGAATTAAATAGACTCTAAAAGAAAATGTAGAGCAAATTAAACATGACGGGCTTATTACATTAGAGATAGTTGAAGATATTATCTTTAAAGTCATGTTGTTCGGAAATAAACGAATTGGGATAGGTTGATAACAGAATTAGATAGAATTCTGTTACAGCGTGGGGAAAACCCGATCCCTGAGATGATAAGAGATCTCCTGCGCTATTTAGAAGGGGGTGGTATGAACATTCAGCTTTTGGATAGCCCAACGTGGCGGACGCCTCACACCCTGAGATAGTCTCAGAGCCGGGCACTTAACCTATAGTCATTGACATTAATCACCTAATTATTTTACCTTAATTTTACAATTCTAATTATTTTCTTAATTTGCTTTCTAACAACTAATCCTTTGAATTTTTTGACTTATAGATGGCTAATGTGTAAGAATCACAACAATCAGTTTCGAACAGACGAGATTAATGATTTGAAAAAATCAGTCTTCTCATCGTGTAATTAATTCGAGAGTGCTGAAATAGACCAATATACGGAACAATCACAATACACCATTACAATTGATAAAAGCCAAAGTAAAAAACTAATCCTTCTTCTACGAACCAACATGCTGGACGATTGCGCTTGGTGTGCCTCTCGTACTTGGTAGATCAGTTTGCTTAGCGCACGGCGTCTCCACCAGATAAGCCAGACGATAACTGATGTGGCATAGTGGGGTATATCATGGAGGCTTATCGAAGTCCATACCTCTTTGGAATGCAGATCTTTTACAGCTGCTGATAGCCTCTCCATATCGTCATCGAGCCCATCTATAGTTAATGGCATGTTCTTTGTGCTGACCTGTTGTGTAATATTGAATGTGGGAAGGAAAGACACCTTTCCTGTGGTTTCATAACTCTTTTTGCTCTGCAACAAAAATCGGTTGGTTTTAATCTGACAGCCCGAGGATAACTGCAAGATCCCACTTTCATGAAAGGATATCGGCTCTATGGTGCCTTTGCAAATTACGTCATAGGTTTCTTTATTGGGTACAGACACTATCCACTGGTTGGTGGTGCTTAGTGGAATGATTACTGTGGTTGGCAATGTGGTTTGTACCTGGCAGTTGCCCAATGTTTGCTTTTGATGCTGTAAGAGTTGTAGTTCACAAGGTTGCTGGTCTCCCTGTACTGTGTATATAGCATTGTGTTGATAACAGATCACTTCTGACTGCATCCACTGCTGGCACTGTCTCAATTCCTCTGGCGTGATTGGGTAAAACCATATTCGCTGGAGATCCACCAGAAATACCGTGAACGTTGGATTAATATACATCATCCGATTTTCGTGCATGGTAGGTACCGGATGGACTCGGTATACTTGGAATACTGGCTGACCCAGCAAAGGTACGTTGAGCTTGAATATTACCAGGACGTTAACCAATCTGGATCTCATGCGCAACACTTGGTATAGTTGGACCCAGTGATGTTCATAATCGGATACGCGCACATTCTCCGAGGTCCACAGGCGCAACTTCTCCAACTGTTCTTTGAGCTGTTGTGGTGTTATCAGCTGCGTATTTATGTGCCCCTGATGCAGGTCAATCATTACGTTTATTAAGGCCTCTTGTATTTCCTTAAAAATGTTTATGTTTATGGAAAGCTGCATCTATAAAGTCGCCATGTTAATGAAGCGCCAAAATATCCAGTTGGGTTGCAAGGTACTGGGCCGTCATTTGTTCCTGTTGTTTACGTATGATATTTGACGTGACGTCCAACACGTGTGTCTGCCTATCGATCAGCTTTCTCATCTGGATCATCCCGGCCTGCTGTTCTGTTATTTGTGTTGCATACCGCTCTGCGTCCCTCTGACCCATCACCCTGAAAAAATCCTCATCACGGTACCCATAAACTCAAAAGGTGCTCGCCTCTTCCTGCTGGAGTCTCTCAACATTCGATTGCGATCTTCCATTTCTTCTAATAAGTGTCTCATCGTGTGCATCAGAACCCCACATCCTTGCACCGTGTGACTCTGGTTATTGATCTGAGTCCCACTCCTTTGCCTCCAATCACTGGCAGTACACCAATCGGTTAGTTGGGACGCTGTGGCGCTGATGCGGCCCCACTCATGCCAATAGTTGGTCAGGTTATAACGGAGAACAATCTTCCAACTTTCGTGCATTAGATACCCCTGCATGATCTGTTCCATAAAGATCCCCGGTTGGTCAGTGAATGGATTGAAACTGACTCCTCCAGCTGACGCCTGACTAAGCAAACTGCCCCATAATCATACTCTGACCCACTTCATGTAATAGTCCTTAACTTAACTTACTGATATCTATTATTATTGATGGCGCTACCTCAATCCCATTTTACTAAATTATTTGAATGGTGTTGAGCTATAACGTCATTCTAAATCTACTCATTTACTAATTATTAACTTTGCTAATAATAATCCTAATTTCTACCTTAACTAACGATGCTGGTATACTCATAATACCGCGCACGATATACCAGCCTTCATTTTCCAATTAAACCACCTATGTGAGTGCCCGAACTTACATAGATGGTCTAATGGGAAAATGGGAAAATGTCTTTCGTTTCAGACTACCCTCATCGAATGGAGTTTCATCTTGATAACTAAGATGCATTTTACTCAAATCTAAATCTTCCAATGAGTCTTCTCCTACGTCTTGTAAGGTCAGCGGGGGCTCTTTTTTATTCCCGCTACTTGTCCCGGGCTCGTTTTGGGGATTTGTTGGAACTTCTACTACCTGCACTTTTGCAGTATCAGGCATCTCAATGATTATTTTTGGCGGTGTCTCTAGTGCCTGTTCAATCGATATTTCTCCGCGCTTTAATGCGGCTGCTAGTACTCCAGAAGCTTCTACAGCCGTTCTCAATATGGCAGACATGGCGTAAAACTTTGGTGACTGGCTAACCCTGTTTGCGCGGCCTTGGATATGTGCTAACTTGGCACGAGCCTCTGGTAACCAATCCTCGCTGGGGGTCTTATCTTCTAACTTCTCACACACCATTTGCTTCAGATATACCAGTTTTTTTGTACATAATTCTAATTCTCTTTGTGGCTGTTTACGCGCAGCCTCATGCGCTTCTTTTGGCATAAGAAATGAATCATTTCGTCCATCCTCAAACTTTCTTACCAACGCCTCTTTCAGCGTTTGGGTGATTTCCCGATCAGCTTTATCAGCTAGTCGCCGTACTTCGAACTCGACCAAGAGTTCATCGTCATCCAACTTGTCTAGGTTGAATTCCATTTTAAAAAACTAAAAATATGTATAACTAACAAAAAAAGAAACACAAAAAAACTAGCTACTTGAAATTTAATATAAAAATAACAAAATATACACACCCACGGTCCTTCCCATTTCACATGATGAAAAGACAAAAATAATCCACACTTCCTGGGTCAAACAAGGAAAGGAAAGGAAAAATTGAACTTGAAATTTTGATGAACTCATTTACTCATCGCAAATTTTTGCAATGGGCGTCTTAACGTCTATTGCGCGAACCTCACTGCCATTGTCGAACAGTAAACAAAAGTTCATTATTGTACCCAAAAGATCATGACACTGTTTTTGTCGATTTTACCATAATTAGCAGTCCTACTCTAACCTTTAGAGGAGCTCAACCGTGTGATCGAAAAACACTTCATCATGTCAGTCAAATGTCGTTACCGAGTCCTTTCAATTAAGGCCCTCGAAAGACAGTTGGTATTTGGTTGTCAATTGGGAGTAATAACACGCCGGTTATCACTAAGGATTTCCACAATGTAGCATGACTTCACTTAGCTTATGTCCAATCCTGGCGTCTTATATTCGTCCACTAATAGAACCTAGGTTTGAACAGCTACGTGGGCCATACCCTGGATGAAACTATTATATAAACGAGAAGACTGGCGACCCCATCCCTAGGGATGAAAAATAAATTTAAAATACTGAGGTAGAAAAACGCAAAAACCTAAATATACATTGTATTACTGGAAATCCATATTTTATTCGCAATTAACAAATTTATCTTTACTTGGAGTAATTTCTTACTACAAGCTGGATAACAGAACTGGGGTAGAATGGAAGGGCAACCTTACAACCTGAATCGGGATATGGAATGACGTTTCAAATTAATCTGGGAATGAGCAGTCCTTTATACCTCCGGTATCCTACCGGCCAGGAAAGGAATATGCCCATTACTCCAGGGATCGCATCATTCACCCTTGCCTATTCGGTATTGTAAACTTGTTGGTTGTACACGGTACCGAAAACCGTACAACTTATTGAGAAAGTAGATACCAGTACTAGTACCAATTTTACATTGTGACGGATGTATTCTTGAATTCCAAATACTACCACGACTGTCGTTTCATCCCCCGGAGTGCGGGTTGAGACTTGCCACAGATAAACCAATCAATCGGAGATCCAGTATTGCAGCTCAAAAATTATTAATTCTTATCAGTACGTGTATGACCCAACATCGTATCTGGTCAGGACTACCAGAAAGGCAGTACCGCAGCCATACCCGTAACAAAGAGATTTTTTATCCTAGTCACTAATTGAAACTTGTTCACTACCGTATGTACTTATTGCATTAGAATATTTAAGAATGTTCGGCACTATCTTAACAATAATGCCAATATAGTTTAAATCAGAAAATGTGAGAGAAACGTCAATTAAATTTTAAATAGAATATATTGGTAGTAAATTCTACTAAGATACTGGAACACATTATGGTCCCTCTTTGGGTGCCACTTGAAACGGAATTAGCTTTGGCTACCACCAAAGCTAACCCGGCTTCATAAATTTTTGCCGCTATCCTCTGGTGCCCCATGCGGCGTTGGTTCCCGCAGCTCAGTCTAGTAGAGGGGAACGGTGTGGGTTTTGGGGCACCCAAGACAACGGCCTAGATTACCGCATTGAAAAAAAAAAGAAAAATGGATAAAACGGGAGGAGTTTGGAATTGGGGTATCGGACCCCGAAGCAGATAGGGCCAGCCTATCAGCCCATCACGTGGGTAGGCCTGACCGTGGATGTGTATATACTGAAATGTCTATTCGGACATTTCACCCTAACTTTACTATTTTAATATTTTGGCCCATAGGCCCTAATTGGGGAAATGTTAGTAGGGCGGGGTAGTGGTATGCCACCAACGCCACAAAAAGGAAGAGGGGTGCTGAGCAACGACAGCTTCCTTTAGTGTAGTGGTTGATCTCTTAACCTACTACCGTTATTTAATTTTTTTAATCGCACAAACACAACACTTACCTTAAATCCTGGGTACGTACATTCACTATGTTACATGCAATCACTTCTCAAAAAAATTTTTTTTTATACTTTACAACTTTTATTGGTACAAAAACAATTTAGTTTATATAAATTTATAAAAAATTTGTATTTTGTACTATAATCAACACAAAACACACAAAACAATTCACAAAAAAAAAAAAAATACTAATTTAATTTTACTATTTACTAATCTTCAAAACTACAAAAAGAAACTCCGACAACTCGTTGGTCTATCTAAAAACTCACTGTCTACCAGAAACGAAAAACGTACATACTTTTTGAGTTTCGAAGGTAATTTTTGCGATCTCATCACAAAAATTCCTACGAAAATTGTACACCAACGTGACGAACAACAACAACCACAATGCTTTTCAATATTTGCATCGGTGTCATTGTTACTAATCTATTCATAGATATAGTGTAAAAACTTACATTTCCAATATGTGCATAAACGACGTAATCAAATTACGTTCATGAACATATTTGGGTTCATTTAACCGAGGCACATAAAATATTCTAATGTGAATAAATTATGTTACCTTGAATTAAATAGACTCTAAAAGAAAATGTAGAGCAAATTAAACATGACCGCGGGCTTATTACATTAGAGATAGTTGAAGATATTATCTTTAAAGTCATGTTGTCCGGAAATAAACGAATTGGGATAGGTTGATAACTGAATTAGGTAGAATTCTGTTACAGTATCTTGTAAATTGTGGAATTATTGCCAATCATAGCTATTTAAAAATATAGTGTAATTGCTGTTATATGTAGCCTTCCGACGTTGAAACACCATGAGTGAAAAAACTAACACGCATCCCACAATCACAATTTTTCATTTTAAAAGATATGATAAGAATCTTTCTTAATATTTCACTTAATAATCGATATATTATACAATTCTCTTTGCACTACTGATGACTATAGTACTGATTGATTGATTGAAATGTATGAACAGGCAATTTAGCGAGACTCCCGGATGACGCCGAGCCCCCATATACCTCATATCCGGAAGGATAGGATAGACATGTTACATATGACCGAATCATCCCGGTCACGGACACCTAAGTAGTCAAAAGTTGGACACCTAAGTAGTCAAAAGTTAGTAAGTTGTTTGTTAAAAATATAATGTAAGGCGATTAGCTTAAGGCGGCACAACTATTTCTGGTTTTTTAAATATAAATAATTTTCAATCACCATCGTAAAAAAAATTATAATTAATTTATTTAGAACCATATAATACGATATAATTAAATTATACTAATATATAATAAAATAAATGTGTTGTATAATGATTAGTATTAAATAAATTAATTAGACATTTTGGGTTATTCTGGTTAATAGCCAGATAGTGTTTTTAAATCAAGGTGAGGTTACCAAGACATTGCAAGTGTGGTTTTAAACTAATGAAACATTGAATTTTTCGTTCTGAAAAAGTCGGTCGTCTCATCAGACCATAGTGACCAAAGTACCAAAATATTGAAAATACCTTTGACTTATAAGTATATATTCAAAGTATAATCGCAATGCTTTAACGAAAAACAAGATATGTGTGAGAAAAAAAAATAATCCGGTAAAATAGCTTTTGCTTCTCCATATAAAATATTTATACTATCTGAAGTGTTCGTGCTATATATGTGATGATGATTCTGCTTCAGGTTAATCAAGCTGTTTGCATAAATGTAAACTTTTTATTGTTTATTGGTGACATATGGTACACGAGCAAATCAGAATTAATAGTGCGAGCACCACGAAAAAACATTTTTCTCAAAAAATTTTGACAGCTCTCAATCAGGTGTTTTTGATGCTGTATGGCAAACAATTTAGTGCTGTGTTTTGTTTTATTTTTTATACTGTGATAATTTAATTAATTAGGCTAAATAAAATCTAGTTTTTGCGTTTATATAATTTATTAATGTTAACTAAAAAAAAAAATTGAATACCATATTTAAAAATTTGTGTTTGAAGTAAGTAATTAACATGATTTTGTAAATAAACTTATGTTTTTGTACCAAATAAATTATTTTTATGAAATTTATATAAATTTACAGAAAAAAATAGCGCCATGCTATCGAAATATGCAATGGGTCTATCGGGAGAGAAATACAACGATACCAAAGTAAAATATCTCAGTTTGAGGTTGATCCGTATCTAATGAAGTACGATGAACAAATACTGCCAAAAAACGTCACTTTTTTGAAATATTCCACTATCTTGTGAATAAAAAATCATTTTATACATCAACTGAATTAAAGGCATACAAATCATATAGAGGCCTATAAACTCTATAAAAGTGGATGGGTACAATATTTAGGTGGGAAACGCCATAAAAATGCCATCATAGTGTTTGGTAAGTAAGGTAAGTAAGTAAGTTCATAAAGTACATAAGAATTTAGCAAGCTCTTTTCTAATTATATATTTTATATATTTAGGTTCTACATTCACAATCTATAAATTTACCACCACTTAAGGTGGGGACCCATCACGATTCAAGTGGATATGTATTTAACGGACACTGCACATGTGTAGCAGGGCTTGGGTAGTGTTACTCCCACGTTGGTGCTGTATTATTTACATTAAATGCCATATACGAGCAAATTTTACAACATGACTCACAACCTGTAAATTATATATTTGTATATTTTTTATATACATACTAAATTTTATGTATATATTCTATATTTTCCAGAAATCAGTAACTGACGTGAAAGCCTGTTGGGTAGTGCCTTCCTGTATAACAGCCCTTCAACAATGTAACAAAAACATACAATACGCTGTGGTAGACACTAAAAAACTAAACACCACGTTCGCCACTCATACTAACAAGGTACAAGCCGCGGCGCAGTCTGATATGATTAGCATGCTCAGCCATATAAATATCCACGAAAATTAATCCGTAGCAATGATGGGTTTAGATTTATTTTTGGCTGCAGAGAATGAATCTACTGTAGATTTTGAGCTGGACGAGTTGCTATATATATATATATATATATATATATATATATATATATATATATATATATATATATATATATATATTTATTTATTTATTTAAAGAAATCTATTTTGTAATATACATGTATGATTTCGGATTATTTACAGTTATAGTTAAAATTATATTACAACAAAAAACTTTAGAACAGAAAAAGAAAAATGTAAACTCCTTTGATAAGTTGAAGTCAAATAGGTCGTCGATTAAGTTGAAAGATTTATGCATCGTATTAACGGGGTTGTTTTCTCCATATTTGGTGGAATGGTGTTCAAGTGCTAAAAATTCATGGTTTCGAAATGTTCTGCATGGCACGTGAATTGATATGTTTTCCAAGATGTAAGCTGAATCAACGTGACCAAGCAAAACGTTACCAATAAAAGCCGCGCCCAAAAGAAGTCGTCTATTTTCGAGCGTGCATATTTTGTAATCCGTACATCTTGTTGTGTACGGAGGTAAGCGAGCCACATTTTCATGGAATGGTAAGTTGTGGTCGTAATCCCAGTCACTTTTCTTTAATAAAAAAATCAGGAACTTCTTTTGAATGCTTTCAATTCTTTTTATGTGTACAGCATAATATGGGTTCCAGACCGTTACAGCGTATTCCAGTTGTGATCGAACATAAGCGAAATAGAGTGAACATAAGGTTTGAATATCCTTAAATTCACCTGTCCATCTTTTAACAAATCTGAACATGGCATTCGCTTTCGCAATACAATTTTCAATATGCCTATTGAAACTGGCGTTTTCGACAAATGTAACACTTAAGTCTATAATCTCATTGACTCTTTGCAGTACTTCGTTGTTGACTTTGTATGAAGTAATAGCCGGATTTCTTTTACGATGGAAAGACATGATTTTGCATTTCTTAATATTTAAGTATAGTGAGTTCAGATCACACCACTCACTTAATCTATCTAAGTCTTCTTGAAGTTTCTCCGTATCTAACAATCCATTAATAGTACGAAAAATTTTCACATCATCTGCAAATATGAGCACGTCTGAGTTTTTGATTATCTCGGTTATTCGGTCTATGAAAACAATAAAAATCCAAGGCCCGAGGTGTGATCCTTGGGCAACACCAGATGTAACTTTAATAACGTTTGATTTCTCATTTCCCATTATTACAAATTGGCACCGGTTTGATAGATATGATTTAAACCAATTTATGTAATCGATAGAAAAACCAAAATTGAATAAACCCTGGAGTGCTTTATGATGACAGATAGAATCAAATGCTTTACTAAAATCCGTGTACGCTACATCAACTTGACGGTGTTTTTCTATCTCGTTAATTAGTTTACTGGTGAATTCAACCAGATTAGTCGATGTGGATCGGCTAGGCATAAACCCATGCTGGTTTATTGATATATGACGTGTAATTGTGGATTTAAAGCTGTTGCATAGTACTTACTCAAATAATTTCGGAATTGATGATGTAGTTCCTCTGTAGCATGAGATATCATTACGTTTACCCGATTTGAAAATTGGAGTAATTTTTGAAATTTTCCATTTGTCAGGAAACATGCCGGTGTTTAAGGAATGATTGAATAGATAACATAATGGAATTGTTAAAATTTCAGCGTACTTCTTCAGAATAGAAGAGGGTATATCGTCAAGACCGCAACCATCTCCAAACCCCCTTAAAGTCGATAAAATGTCGTCCTCAAAAATAATAGGAGGAGTTATTGATGTGTTGTTGTTGGGTTGTTCGTACAATCCATTAGTAACGCTTGGTCTATAGACTGAATGAAAAAACGACGCGATCATGTTAGCTATATCTTTGCGTTTGAAGAGCAGGTATTGTTGTACGTCATATTAGCAGGGTATCCTTCAATTTCGCGTTTATTCCTAAAGTATTTCTAAATTGTTTTGGATTTACTTTGATGTTGTCTTGAATTTGATTAAGATACGACCTGTATTTTGATTTGAAATAAATTTCACATTCCTTACTATGTTGTAGAAACGTAGTTTTGTCCGCTTCTAACCCACTTTTCAACATTTTGGCATACGCTTTCGACTTTCGATTTTTTAAGTTAACTAGTCTATCATCAAACCAATAAGGGTGAGCATTTTGTGGTTTACAGCACATAGGTACATACAAATCGAAGCCTTGAAGCATGATGCCATTAAATTTATCCACATTTTCGTTTATATCATTGGAATTGAGAGTTATTTGCCAGTTGATGGATTCCAGGTAGCTTTGTAGCCCCCACACGGTTAGTTTTTTTAAAGTTGTATTTCATTGGTTGTAGGTGTTCTGATCTCGCCATTTTAGTTACGTCAAATACAATATCCAAAGATTTATGATTAACATCATTTATGACAAAAGGTAATAGGGATTCAGAAATTTTAAAGGTGTCAATGTCGTTGCTGAAGACAAGATCCAATAATCTATCACGATTATTAGCAATTGTGTTTATTTGGTTCAAATTATAACCAAGCATGGCGTCCACAAATAAAGATTCCGCATCTGTTGTTACATTGCAAGGTAAAATACAGTTTAGTTCTGGGTCCAAATTCCAAGTTATATTTGGAAGATTAAAATCTCCAAGCACAAGAACTAAATCGGACGAGTTTGTTGTATTAATAACTTCATCAATCGAATCAATGCAAGTTGCATAATGATCACTATTTGATTGAGGTGGTATATATGCTGCGTAGATGATTAGATTGGTTTGGTTGATTTTGATTTTTACACCGATCTGTTTGACTCTCGATGGGGCTAAAGTTACTGGAGCATTCCACAGTTTAGAATGTACTGCTATCAGTACGCCACCACCCGATTTCTTCGAACTAGTTTCAGGAGACCGATCGCATCTATAAACAACGTAGTCCTGGCCAAACAATTCGCTGCTTCTTATGTCGGGTTTTAATGAAGTTTCCACAATTACATATATAGGGTAGTTTGTTTGATGAACAAATTGATAAAATTTGGATGCTTTTGATGCCATTTTATTTACATTCTGATAATTAATTGTAATGACATCTTTGCCTGAATTTTTACACGGTTTTGAAGATGGTTTGGTAGTATTTGGTGATTTGTAAATAGCAGGACAACTGTTGTTAAAATGGCGCGCCTTCATCACTAACGAATGGAGTAAACCACCTGCTACAGGTGCAAAATATTTAAATGAACACGTGTGCCTCGATATTGCAACTATTGCGTGTGGTAAACTACTGAAAAGTTAAATCGGATGAGTGTTTGTTCTGACGCATATAACATTTGGTGACGTTAGTCCTTGTGCCTCATGAATAGTTAAACTTTACTAGAAGATGGTAAGGTAAGCCGGTCCATTAATAAGCGCTTATCTGCCTTGGGAAAAGTTAGATAATATGTATTATCAATTACAGGCAAGGATGATAAATCAGGGGGTAGTTTGAAGAATCCCATTGATACCTCTATAGGGTTTTTGGTACTGATATCAGGACAATATTCTTTTAGTGCTAATGTAACATCAGCAGGAGATCTAAATGTAATGTTTAGCTGATCTGAATTCGTAATAAATTTATTAGCATCGTAAAATTGAATATTAACATGGTGTAATCTGTCGATGAATGGAATTTGATTTTTATCCCCAAGAAGATATATTTTTGAATATTTACTGAGCATGGCCACCAGTCCAATATAACCTGCATGTATCATCATATATTCATCAATAAACACTGAGTCATAACGTCGGGTTCCATTAATTGGGGTATGAAGCAATCGTTTTATAGTTAAGTTCAATTTTGTTGAAATCCATCTTCTCCTTAATACAACGGGTGGCAACTTTAGATTTGAGATCGGCAAAACCTTCCTTAGTGGCACATAAGACCAGATCATAGCCTAGTTTGTGATTGTTTATGATCCATGTAGATTTTCCACAGCCTGGAACACTCTGGACACCAGTAACGATAGGCCGCATGATGTTGTCTATTGCATAGATATGTTGTAAATTTGAATATGTCAGGAGATCGAGCATAATTTCAGTGCCAGCGGAGCAGAAGATATATCTTTGAGATGTCAAAAAAGAGTTTGTGGACTCACAATATTTAACTAGGTGATCGCCATCAAAACCAAACTGATGAATAATTGTAGGTTCCTCAAGATATTTGTTGTTTAGATTGTCAAATACGAAGATGTGCAATGATAATAAAGATGAGGAGGCGAACGGCATCAAATGGATGTATTTGCTGTAGTAGTGTTGGAGGTGACTTTTAATGATACTGTCAGAATGTTTAATATAAAACATTATTTCCATAACAGAGTTCTTATAGTAGGAATCTGCGCTAGTATCAGCATAGTATGAAGGAGATGAAACTGGCATTGTTGTTAATGGCAGACTTCAAAAATCTGGAAGGCTCACCAGTGATCCAACGAGACGACAAAGCTCTTTCAAAAGATGTTGACATGTTAAACGGTATATTTAGAACCCATTTGATATTGGAGCATGAACAGTTGGAAATGTAATCCAGAGCCAGTTTAAGTTTATCTACGAAGCAGTTGATGTCAAGCGTGATGACAAATGATTCCTGCTTATGTTGTAAATATGACCTTAATGTATCTAAAACATAGGTTAAATCAGTGCAGTTGGTTTTATCTTGATGTGAGACAACTATAATGGATTTCCCTTCAATTAAGTATACTTTTGTAACCAAGTTTATAGATTTGGAATAGCAGTTTATCAGTTTCAGTTCTTTTTTTGTTAAGAATTCTTTTATTTGACATTTGTCTAATTTGGCTTGCATAGATGCGCAAATCGTAACAGAAGAACATGGTAAATAATTCCCCTTTATCCAAGTGGTAATTTGATTCAGCATAATCAAATGATTGAGGGGGAATCCGTTGAATGAAATCGTATCCATTTGTGAAATCCTCATGATAGATAGATTTGCCGAACTTTTTTGGAAGTAACTTGGTTTTTATACATTTGAGGAATGATTTGTTCGTTGATTGTGTTGACACAGCTTCCTCCTCAGTCTGAGTTTCAACGTGATTGGATTTGCCATTGCTCTTCTGATAACGATCGTTTATATATTCTTTGGTGCATGAAAAGTACATTGAGCCGCCATTAACATCACAAAGTGCACCAATTAATTTAGTAGAGGTTACTGGTTGTGTTAAATATGATGATTTATCCGCCGTACGGACAATAGTAGAGAGTACACCATTAGTGCCGTAGGTAGTGGTATTTTTAGATCTTTGCTAGCAGTCAAGTGGTTTGTCTGGTTGGCCCCGAAAAGCGAAAATAATTACTTTTTTCGTGCAAATTCAAACTCTTTAATAAATATGCCAGACGGCCAAAGTTTAGAGTTTAATATGGTGGTAAATATTTCGTCTTCAACACTGAAACGATAGGATACATATTCATACTGGCCTCCGTTTTTAGCCTTTGGAACCATTCTGGTTGCATTAACCGTTGTAAGCTGGAAATTATCATTTAAAAAGCCTTTGAATAGTTCATCAGTAACAGATGAGTGTATCCTACTAATAAAAAATCCATCGTCTTGGTTTAACTACGCTGATTGAGTTAATGTGGTTTGTACCAATCGGCAAGGACGAACAATCCGAATTTGATGTTGATGCAGTCGAAGATGACGTCGAAATTTGTGGTGGTGGAACAACAATGATGGCGTTATTCGCCACGGTATCATCTTGGGGTAATCCCATATTTATAACTCCTGCTTGTTTATTATTAACCTCCGGTGTAGATAATTTCCCGCGCGATCGCGTTACTGGTCATTCATTAATATTGCTGACATGGTTATCAGTGGTCACTATATCACGATTTAGTTGAATACTATTTAATTGGGGTTCAACACAGAATCTAACTTATCAATCTTATTCGAAAGTTCTTCGATTTTATGAAATAGCACTTGCACATTTCGATCACAATCAGG
>CAMZJQ010000362.1:20000-21831 GCA_947310385.1 Nephrotoma appendiculata | reverse complement strand
GAAACTTTGCATACATTTTTGCCTCTGTTATCCATTCTTCTCACGAGGATTGGTCTTAATACGTAAGAATTGTCTGTAGGTGGAGTCATACCTGGTGGTTTGTCTTAATAAGACACTTGCTTCTTAAATAGACAAATTGCGTCTAGCAATATGAGATTGAGCAATAACAGGTCTGTGATGCCCTTAGATGTCCTGGGCTGCACGCGCGCTACAATGAAGGTATCAACGTGTCCTCCTAGTCTAAAAAGACCGGGTAAACCGCTGAACCACCTTCGTGGTTGGGATTGTGGACTGAAACTGTTCACATGAACCTGGAATTCCCAGTAAGTGCGGGTCATAAGCTCGCATTGATTACGTCCCTGCCCTTTGTACACACCGCCCGTCGCTACTACCGATTGAATATGTTAGTGAGGTCCTCAGAGGTGATCACCGTGATGCTTCTTGTGTTGTGGTTGTTTTACCAAAGTTGACCGAACTTGTATATTTAGAGGAAGTAAAAGTCGTAACAAGGTTTCCGTAGGTGAACCTGCGGAAGGATCATTAAAGAAAATTTGATCATAATTTAAAAATAAACAATACCATTGAGAAGTTCATATACGTAATTTATTCTTATATAATTACGTTATTGATTAAAGTATTTCGCTTTACCAATGGAGTAGTATATTATTGCTTAACATTAAAAAAATATCACTCTTAGCGGGGGATCACTAGGCTCGTGGGTCGATGAAGAACGCAGCAAACTGCGTGAACATCAAACATTTTGAACGCATATTGCGGTCCATGCTAATAGTACATGTTACTCTGCTTGGACCACATATGGTTGAGGGTCACTAATATAAGCTAAATTAATTATTATTTATTAATTATTGATATGTAAATATTATACATATTTACAATATCGTATTACTTATAGTTTTGTGTAATAATACGGACAGTTAAAGACGTAAGTCATTTTATTATTATCTGATATAGTTTTTTTACTCGCAGTTTATTCACAAAACACAAATTCTTAATTGTGACTTCAACTCATATGTGATTACCTCCTGAATTTAAGCATATTAATTAGGAGAGGAAAAGAAATTAACTAAGATTCCCTTAGTAGCGGCGAGCGAAAATGGGAAAAAGTCCAGCATTAAGTCCTTCTACTGATTACTGGTAGAATGGAAATTCAATGTAAAGGAGTATCTATTATCTTACGCATTTTGATTATATGTTCAAGTCCATCTTGAATGGGGCCATTTACCCATAGAGGGTGCCAGGCCCGTAGAGACTATAATCTTGCTTAAGAAGATATCTCTAGAGAGTCGTGTTTGCTTGATAGTGCAGCACTAAGTTGGTGGTAAACTCCATCTAAGGACTAAATATAACCACGAGACCGATAGCGAACAAGTACCGTGAGGGAAAGTTGAAAAGAAACTCTGAATAGAGAGTTAAACAGTACGTGAAACCACTAAGAGGTTAAACCCAATGAACCCGAACTTGTAAAAAGAAGAGATTCATTGATATAATAATTGATGTTATCATGAAATTATATTATGCACTTTTCTTCTATTATCACATTGCGATGTGTTATCAACATACTACTTATGTAGATATTTGTCAATGATTTTATATGGAGCTCCTTTCGCATTCACTTGTGAATGTTTCTTAAGGAACTATAAAAATATCTGCCAATATGATGACACATGTATCTGATCGTACAAGCATATTTGCTGCGAATATCGTAACGGTTTATTTTATATAAATGCAGTTCGAGTAAAACGATCCTATCGGCAATGAAATGATTTGGGATACCTTTGGGACCCGTCCTTGAAACACGGACCAAGGAGTC
>CAMZJQ010000362.1:0-15000 GCA_947310385.1 Nephrotoma appendiculata | reverse complement strand
GGCGATAATATATATATCGACTTAAAGGTTTCCCATTGTGCGATGGATGTAAAGCAATTTTTTTTAAAATACCAAAATGCGATTTTATATTAATGTAATCCGCTTGCAAATTCGACGCTGATTCCGAATCTGTAATCAGTTTTACGCTACGTTCATTAATAAGCATTTTCGGCTATAATATATATATCGACTTAAAGGTTTCCCATTGTGCGATGGATGTATTGCAATTTTTTTTAAAATACTAAAATGCGATTTTATATTAATGTAATCCGCTTGCAAATTCGACGCTGATTCCGAATCTGTAATCGGTTTTACGCTACGTTCATTATTAAGCATTTTTGGCGATATTATATATATCGATTTAAAGGTTTCCCATTGTGCGATGGATGTATTGCATTTTTTTTTTAAATACCAAAATGCGATTTTATATTAATGTAATCCGCTTGCAAATTCGACGCTGATTCCGAATCTGTAATCGGTTTTACGCTACGTTCATTATTAAGCATTTTTGGCGATAATATATATATCGACTTAAAGGTTTCCCATTGTGCGATGGATGTAAAGCAATTTTTTTTTAAATACTAAAATGCGATTTTATATTAATGTAATCCGCTTGCAAATTCGACGCTGATTCCGAATCTGTAATCGGTTTTACGCTACGTTCATTATTAAGCATTTTTGGCGATATTATATATATCGATTTAAAGGTTTCCCATTGTGCGATGGATGTATTGCATTTTTTTTTAAAATACCAAAATGCGATTTTATATTAATGTAATCCGCTTGCAAATTCGACGCTGATTCCGAATCTGTAATCGGTTTTACGCTACGTTCATTATTAAGCATTTTTGGCGATAATATATATATCGACTTAAAGGTTTCCCATTGTGCGATGGATGTAAAGCAATTTTTTTTAAAATACCAAAATGCGATTTTATATTAATGTAATCCGCTTGCAAATTCGACGCTGATTCCGAATCTGTAATCGGTTTTACGCTACGTTCATTATTAAGCATTTTTGGCGATAATATATATATCGACTTAAAGGTTTCCCGTTGTGCGATGGATGTATTGCAATTTTTTTTAAAATACTAAAATGCGATTTTATATTAATGTAATCCGCTTGCAAATTCGACGCTGATTCCGAATCTGTAATCGGTTTTACGCTACGTTCATTATTAAGCATTTTTGGCGATATTATATATATCGATTTAAAGGTTTCCCATTGTGCGATGGATGTATTGCATTTTTTTTTAAAATACCAAAATGCGATTTTATATTAATGTAATCCGCTTGCAAATTCGACGCTGATTCCGAATCTGTAATCGGTTTTACGCTACGTTCATTATTAAGCATTTTTGGCGATATTATATATATCGATTTAAAGGTTTCCCATTGTGCGATGGATGTATTGCATTTTTTTTTAAAATACCAAAATGCGATTTTATATTAATGTAATCCGCTTGCAAATTCGACGCTGATTCCGAATCTGTAATCGGTTTTACGCTACGTTCATTATTAAGCATTTTTGGCGATAATATATATATCGACTTAAAGGTTTCCCGTTGTGCGATGGATGTATTGCAATTTTTTTTAAAATACTAAAATGCGATTTTATATTAATGTAATCCGCTTGCAAATTCGACGCTGATTCCGAATCTGTAATCGGTTTTACGCTACGTTCATTATTAAGCATTTTTGGCGATATTATATATATCGATTTAAAGGTTTCCCATTGTGCGATGGATGTATTGCATTTTTTTTTAAAATACCAAAATGCGATTTTATATTAATGTAATCCGCTTGCAAATTCGACGCTGATTCCGAATCTGTAATCGGTTTTACGCTACGTTCATTATTAAGCATTTTTGGCGATATTATATATATCGATTTAAAGGTTTCTCATTGTGCGATGGATGTATTGCATTTTTTTTTAAAATACCAAAATGCGATTTTATATTAATGTAATCCGCTTGCAAATTCGACGCTGATTCCGAATCTGTAATCGGTTTAACGCTACGTTCATTATTAAGCATTTTTGGCGATAATATATATATCGACTTAAAGGTTTCCCATTGTGCGATGGATGTAAAGCAATTTTTTTTAAAATACTAAAATGCGATTTTATATTAATGTAATCCGCTTGCAAATTCGACGCTGATTCCGAATCTGTAATCGGTTTTACGCTACGTTCATTATTAAGCATTTTTGGCGATATTATATATATCGATTTAAAGGTTTCCCATTGTGCGATGGATGTATTGCATTTTTTTTTTAAATACCAAAATGCGATTTTATATTAATGTAATCCGCTTGCAAATTCGACGCTGATTCCGAATCTGTAATCGGTTTTACGCTACGTTCATTATTAAGCATTTTTGGCGATAATATATATATCGACTTAAAGGTTTCCCATTGTGCGATGGATGTAAAGCAATTTTTTTTAAAATACCAAAATGCGATTTTATATTAATGTAATCCGCTTGCAAATTCGACGCTGATTCCGAATCTGTAATCGGTTTTACGCTACGTTCATTATTAAGCATTTTTGGCGATAATATATATATCGACTTAAAGGTTTCCCATTGTGCGATGGATGTATTGCAATTTTTTTTAAAATACTAAAATGCGATTTTATATTAATGTAATCCGCTTGCAAATTCGACGCTGATTCCGAATCTGTAATCGGTTTTACGCTACGTTCATTATTAAGCATTTTTGGCGATATTATATATATCGATTTAAAGGTTTCCCATTGTGCGATGGATATATTGCATTTTTTTTTAAAATACCAAAATGCGATTTTATATTAATGTAATCCGCTTGCAAATTCGACGCTGATTCCGAATCTGTAATCGGTTTTACGCTACGTTCATTATTAAGCATTTTTGGCGATAATATATATATCGACTTAAAGGTTTCCCATTGTGCGATGGATGTAAAGCAATTTTTTTTAAAATACTAAAATGCGATTTTATATTAATGTAATCCGCTTGCAAATTCGACGCTGATTCCGAATCTGTAATCGGTTTTACGCTACGTTCATTATTAAGCATTTTTGGCGATATTATATATATCGATTTAAAGGTTTCCCATTGTGCGATGGATGTATTGCATTTTTTTTTAAAATACCAAAATGCGATTTTATATTAATGTAATCCGCTTACAAATTCGACGCTGATTCCGAATCTGTAATCGGTTTTACGCTACGTTCATTATTAAGCATTTTTGGCGATAATATATATATCGACTTAAAGGTTTCCCATTGTGCGATGGATGTAAAGCAATTTTTTTTAAAATACCAAAATGCGATTTTATAATAATGTTATCCGCTTGCAAATTCGACGCTGATTCCGAATCTGTAATCGGTTTTACGCTACGTTCATTATTAAGCATTTTTGGCGATAATATATATATCGACTTAAAGGTTTCCCATTGTGCGATGGATATATCGATTTAAAGGTTTCCCATTGTGCGATGGATGTATTGCATTTTTTTTTAAAATACCAAAATGCGATTTTATATTAATGTAATCCGCTTGCAAATTCGACGCTGATTCCGAATCTGTAATCGGTTTTACGCTACGTTCATTATTAAGCATTTTTGGCGATAATATATATATCGACTTAAAGGTTTCCCATTGTGCGATGGATGTAAAGCAATTTTTTTTAAAATACTAAAATGCGATTTTATATTAATGTAATCCGCTTGCAAATTCGACGCTGATTCCGAATCTGTAATCGGTTTTACGCTACGTTCATTATTAAGCATTTTTGGCGATATTATATATATCGATTTAAAGGTTTCCCATTGTGCGATGGATGTATTGCATTTTTTTTTAAAATACCAAAATGCGATTTTATATTAATGTAATCCGCTTGCAAATTCGACGCTGATTCCGAATCTGTAATCGGTTTTACGCTACGTTCATTAATAAGCATTTTTGGCGATAATATATATATCGACTTAAAGGTTTCCCATTGTGCGATGGATGTAAAGCAATTTTTTTTTAAATACCAAAATGCGATTTTATATTAATGTAATCCGCTTGCAAATTCGACGCTGATTCCGAATCTGTAATCGGTTTTACGCTACGTTCATTATTAAGCATTTTTGGCGATAATATATATATCGACTTAAAGGTTTCCCATTGTGCGATGGATGTAATGCAATTTTTTTTAAAATACCAAAATGCGATTTTATATTAATGTAATCCGCTTGCAAATTCGACGCTGATTCCGAATCTGTAATCGGTTTTACGCTACGTTCATTATTAAGCATTTTTGGCGATAATATATATATCGACTTAAAGGTTTCCCATTGTGCGATGGATGTATTGCATTTTTTTTTAAAATACCAAAATGCGATTTTATATTAATGTAATCCGCTTGCAAATTCGACGCTGATTCCGAATCTGTAATCAGTTTTACGCTACGTTCATTAATAAGCATTTTCGGCTATAATATATATATCGACTTAAAGGTTTCCCATTGTGCGATGGATGTATTGCAATTTTTTTTAAAATACTAAAATGCGATTTTATATTAATGTAATCCGCTTGCAAATTCGACGCTGATTCCGAATCTGTAATCGGTTTTACGCTACGTTCATTATTAAGCATTTTTGGCGATATTATATATATCGATTTAAAGGTTTCCCATTGTGCGATGGATGTATTGCATTTTTTTTTAAAATACCAAAATGCGATTTTATATTAATGTAATCCGCTTGCAAATTCGACGCTGATTCCGAATCTGTAATCGGTTTTACGCTACGTTCATTATTAAGCATTTTTGGCGATAATATATATATCGACTTAAAGGTTTCCCATTGTGCGATGGATGTAATGCAATTTTTTTTAAAATACCAAAATGCGATTTTATATTAATGTAATCCGCTTGCAAATTCGACGCTGATTCCGAATCTGTAATCAGTTTTACGCTACGTTCATTAATAAGCATTTTCGGCTATAATATATATATCGACTTAAAGGTTTCCCATTGTGCGATGGATGTATTGCAATTTTTTTTAAAATACTAAAATGCGATTTTATATTAATGTAATCCGCTTGCAAATTCGACGCTGATTCCGAATCTGTAATCGGTTTTACGCTACGTTCATTATTAAGCATTTTTGGCGATATTATATATATCGATTTAAAGGTTTCCCATTGTGCGATGGATGTAATGCAATTTTTTTTAAAATACCAAAATGCGATTTTATATTAATGTAATCCGCTTGCAAATTCGACGCTGATTCCGAATCTGTAATCGGTTTTACGCTACGTTCATTATTAAGCATTTTTGGCGATAATATATATATCGACTTAAAGGTTTCCCATTGTGCGATGGATGTATTGCATTTTTTTTTAAAATACCAAAATGCGATTTTATATTAATGTAATCCGCTTGCAAATTCGACGCTGATTCCGAATCTGTAATCGGTTTTACGCTACGTTCATTATTAAGCATTTTTGGCGATATTATATATATCGATTTAAAGGTTTCCCATTGTGCGATGGATGTATTGCATTTTTTTTTAAAATACCAAAATGCGATTTTATATTAATGTAATCCGCTTGCAAATTCGACACTGATTCCGAATCTGTAATCGGTTTTACGCTACGTTCATTATTAAGCATTTTTGGCGATAATATATATATCGACTTAAAGGTTTCCCATTGTGCGATGGATGTAAAGCAATTTTTTTTAAAATACCAAAATGCGATTTTATATTAATGTAATCCGCTTGCAAATTCGACGCTGATTCCGAATCTGTAATCAGTTTTACGCTACGTTCATTAATAAGCATTTTCGGCTATAATATATATATCGACTTAAAGGTTTCCCATTGTGCGATGGATGTATTGCAATTTTTTTTAAAATACTAAAATGCGATTTTATATTAATGTAATCCGCTTGCAAATTCGACGCTGATTCCGAATCTGTAATCGGTTTTACGCTACGTTCATTATTAAGCATTTTTGGCGATATTATATATATCGATTTAAAGGTTTCCCATTGTGCGATGGATGTATTGCATTTTTTTTTTAAATACCAAAATGCGATTTTATATTAATGTAATCCGCTTGCAAATTCGACGCTGATTCCGAATCTGTAATCGGTTTTACGCTACGTTCATTATTAAGCATTTTTGGCGATAATATATATATCGACTTAAAGGTTTCCCATTGTGCGATGGATGTAAAGCAATTTTTTTTAAAATACTAAAATGCGATTTTATATTAATGTAATCCGCTTGCAAATTCGACGCTGATTCCGAATCTGTAATCGGTTTTACGCTACGTTCATTATTAAGCATTTTTGGCGATATTATATATATCGATTTAAAGGTTTCCCATTGTGCGATGGATGTATTGCATTTTTTTTTAAAATACCAAAATGCGATTTTATATTAATGTAATCCGCTTGCAAATTCGACGCTGATTCCGAATCTGTAATCGGTTTTACGCTACGTTCATTATTAAGCATTTTTGGCGATAATATATATATCGACTTAAAGGTTTCCCATTGTGCGATGGATGTAAAGCAATTTTTTTTAAAATACCAAAATGCGATTTTATATTAATGTAATCCGCTTGCAAATTCGACGCTGATTCCGAATCTGTAATCGGTTTTACGCTACGTTCATTATTAAGCATTTTTGGCGATAATATATATATCGACTTAAAGGTTTCCCGTTGTGCGATGGATGTATTGCAATTTTTTTTAAAATACTAAAATGCGATTTTATATTAATGTAATCCGCTTGCAAATTCGACGCTGATTCCGAATCTGTAATCGGTTTTACGCTACGTTCATTATTAAGCATTTTTGGCGATATTATATATATCGATTTAAAGGTTTCCCATTGTGCGATGGATGTATTGCATTTTTTTTTAAAATACCAAAATGCGATTTTATATTAATGTAATCCGCTTGCAAATTCGACGCTGATTCCGAATCTGTAATCGGTTTTACGCTACGTTCATTATTAAGCATTTTTGGCGATATTATATATATCGATTTAAAGGTTTCCCATTGTGCGATGGATGTATTGCATTTTTTTTTAAAATACCAAAATGCGATTTTATATTAATGTAATCCGCTTGCAAATTCGACGCTGATTCCGAATCTGTAATCGGTTTTACGCTACGTTCATTATTAAGCATTTTTGGCGATAATATATATATCGACTTAAAGGTTTCCCGTTGTGCGATGGATGTATTGCAATTTTTTTTAAATACTAAAATGCGATTTTATATTAATGTAATCCGCTTGCAAATTCGACGCTGATTCCGAATCTGTAATCGGTTTTACGCTACGTTCATTATTAAGCATTTTTGGCGATATTATATATATCGATTTAAAGGTTTCCCATTGTGCGATGGATGTATTGCATTTTTTTTTAAAATACCAAAATGCGATTTTATATTAATGTAATCCGCTTGCAAATTCGACGCTGATTCCGAATCTGTAATCGGTTTTACGCTACGTTCATTATTAAGCATTTTTGGCGATATTATATATATCGATTTAAAGGTTTCCCATTGTGCGATGGATGTATTGCATTTTTTTTTAAAATACCAAAATGCGATTTTATATTAATGTAATCCGCTTGCAAATTCGACGCTGATTCCGAATCTGTAATCGGTTTTACGCTACGTTCATTATTAAGCATTTTTGGCGATAATATATATATCGACTTAAAGGTTTCCCATTGTGCGATGGATGTAATGCAATTTTTTTTAAAATACTAAAATGCGATTTTATATTAATGTAATCCGCTTGCAAATTCGACGCTGATTCCGAATCTGTAATCGGTTTAACGCTACGTTCATTATTAAGCATTTTTGGCGATAATATATATATCGACTTAAAGGTTTCCCATTGTGCGATGGATGTAAAGCAATTTTTTTTAAAATACTAAAATGGGATTTTATATTAATGTAATCCGCTTGCAAATTCGACGCTGATTCCGAATCTGTAATCGGTTTTACGCTACGTTCATTATTAAGCATTTTTGGCGATATTATATATATCGATTTAAAGGTTTCCCATTGTGCGATGGATGTATTGCATTTTTTTTTTAAATACCAAAATGCGATTTTATATTAATGTAATCCGCTTGCAAATTCGACGCTGATTCCGAATCTGTAATCGGTTTTACGCTACGTTCATTATTAAGCATTTTTGGCGATAATATATATATCGACTTAAAGGTTTCCCATTGTGCGATGGATGTAAAGCAATTTTTTTTAAAATACCAAAATGCGATTTTATATTAATGTAATCCGCTTGCAAATTCGACGCTGATTCCGAATCTGTAATCGGTTTTACGCTACGTTCATTATTAAGCATTTTTGGCGATAATATATATATCGACTTAAAGGTTTCCCATTGTGCGATGGATGTATTGCAATTTTTTTTAAAATACTAAAATGCGATTTTATATTAATGTAATCCGCTTGCAAATTCGACGCTGATTCCGAATCTGTAATCGGTTTTACGCTACGTTCATTATTAAGCATTTTTGGCGATATTATATATATCGATTTAAAGGTTTCCCATTGTGCGATGGATATATTGCATTTTTTTTTAAAATACCAAAATGCGATTTTATATTAATGTAATCCGCTTGCAAATTCGACGCTGATTCCGAATCTGTAATCGGTTTTACGCTACGTTCATTATTAAGCATTTTTGGCGATAATATATATATCGACTTAAAGGTTTCCCATTGTGCGATGGATGTAAAGCAATTTTTTTTAAAATACTAAAATGCGATTTTATATTAATGTAATCCGCTTGCAAATTCGACGCTGATTCCGAATCTGTAATCGGTTTTACGCTACGTTCATTATTAAGCATTTTTGGCGATATTATATATATCGATTTAAAGGTTTCCCATTGTGCGATGGATGTATTGCATTTTTTTTTAAAATACCAAAATGCGATTTTATATTAATGTAATCCGCTTACAAATTCGACGCTGATTCCGAATCTGTAATCGGTTTTACGCTACGTTCATTATTAAGCATTTTTGGCGATAATATATATATCGACTTAAAGGTTTCCCATTGTGCGATGGATGTAAAGCAATTTTTTTTAAAATACCAAAATGCGATTTTATATTAATGTAATCCGCTTGCAAATTCGACGCTGATTCCGAATCTGTAATCGGTTTTACGCTACGTTCATTATTAAGCATTTTTGGCGATAATATATATATCGACTTAAAGGTTTCCCATTGTGCGATGGATGTATTGCAATTTTTTTTAAAATACTAAAATGCGATTTTATATTAATGTAATCCGCTTGCAAATTCGACGCTGATTCCGAATCTGTAATCGGTTTTACGCTACGTTCATTATTAAGCATTTTTGGCGATAATATATATATCGACTTAAAGGTTTCCCATTGTGCGATGGATGTAAAGCAATTTTTTTTAAAATACCAAAATGCGATTTTATATTAATGTAATCCGCTTGCAAATTCGACGCTGATTCCGAATCTGTAATCAGTTTTACGCTACGTTCATTAATAAGCATTTTCGGCTATAATATATATATCGACTTAAAGGTTTCCCATTGTGCGATGGATGTATTGCAATTTTTTTTAAAATACTAAAATGCGATTTTATATTAATGTAATCCGCTTGCAAATTCGACGCTGATTCCGAATCTGTAATCGGTTTTACGCTACGTTCATTATTAAGCATTTTTGGCGATATTATATATATCGATTTAAAGGTTTCCCATTGTGCGATGGATGTATTGCATTTTTTTTTTAAATACCAAAATGCGATTTTATATTAATGTAATCCGCTTGCAAATTCGACGCTGATTCCGAATCTGTAATCGGTTTTACGCTACGTTCATTATTAAGCATTTTTGGCGATAATATATATATCGACTTAAAGGTTTCCCATTGTGCGATGGATGTAAAGCAATTTTTTTTAAAATACTAAAATGCGATTTTATATTAATGTAATCCGCTTGCAAATTCGACGCTGATTCCGAATCTGTAATCGGTTTTACGCTACGTTCATTATTAAGCATTTTTGGCGATATTATATATATCGATTTAAAGGTTTCCCATTGTGCGATGGATGTATTGCATTTTTTTTTAAAATACCAAAATGCGATTTTATATTAATGTAATCCGCTTGCAAATTCGACGCTGATTCCGAATCTGTAATCGGTTTTACGCTACGTTCATTATTAAGCATTTTTGGCGATAATATATATATCGACTTAAAGGTTTCCCATTGTGCGATGGATGTAAAGCAATTTTTTTTAAAATACCAAAATGCGATTTTATATTAATGTAATCCGCTTGCAAATTCGACGCTGATTCCGAATCTGTAATCGGTTTTACGCTACGTTCATTATTAAGCATTTTTGGCGATAATATATATATCGACTTAAAGGTTTCCCGTTGTGCGATGGATGTATTGCAATTTTTTTTAAAATACTAAAATGCGATTTTATATTAATGTAATCCGCTTGCAAATTCGACGCTGATTCCGAATCTGTAATCGGTTTTACGCTACGTTCATTATTAAGCATTTTTGGCGATATTATATATATCGATTTAAAGGTTTCCCATTGTGCGATGGATGTATTGCATTTTTTTTTAAAATACCAAAATGCGATTTTATATTAATGTAATCCGCTTGCAAATTCGACGCTGATTCCGAATCTGTAATCGGTTTTACGCTACGTTCATTATTAAGCATTTTTGGCGATATTATATATATCGATTTAAAGGTTTCCCATTGTGCGATGGATGTATTGCATTTTTTTTTAAAATACCAAAATGCGATTTTATATTAATGTAATCCGCTTGCAAATTCGACGCTGATTCCGAATCTGTAATCGGTTTTACGCTACGTTCATTATTAAGCATTTTTGGCGATAATATATATATCGACTTAAAGGTTTCCCGTTGTGCGATGGATGTATTGCAATTTTTTTTAAAATACTAAAATGCGATTTTATATTAATGTAATCCGCTTGCAAATTCGACGCTGATTCCGAATCTGTAATCGGTTTTACGCTACGTTCATTATTAAGCATTTTTGGCGATATTATATATATCGATTTAAAGGTTTCCCATTGTGCGATGGATGTATTGCATTTTTTTTTAAAATACCAAAATGCGATTTTATATTAATGTAATCCGCTTGCAAATTCGACGCTGATTCCGAATCTGTAATCGGTTTTACGCTACGTTCATTATTAAGCATTTTTGGCGATATTATATATATCGATTTAAAGGTTTCTCATTGTGCGATGGATGTATTGCATTTTTTTTTAAAATACCAAAATGCGATTTTATATTAATGTAATCCGCTTGCAAATTCGACGCTGATTCCGAATCTGTAATCGGTTTAACGCTACGTTCATTATTAAGCATTTTTGGCGATAATATATATATCGACTTAAAGGTTTCCCATTGTGCGATGGATGTAAAGCAATTTTTTTTAAAATACTAAAATGCGATTTTATATTAATGTAATCCGCTTGCAAATTCGACGCTGATTCCGAATCTGTAATCGGTTTTACGCTACGTTCATTATTAAGCATTTTTGGCGATATTATATATATCGATTTAAAGGTTTCCCATTGTGCGATGGATGTATTGCATTTTTTTTTTAAATACCAAAATGCGATTTTATATTAATGTAATCCGCTTGCAAATTCGACGCTGATTCCGAATCTGTAATCGGTTTTACGCTACGTTCATTATTAAGCATTTTTGGCGATAATATATATATCGACTTAAAGGTTTCCCATTGTGCGATGGATGTAAAGCAATTTTTTTTAAAATACCAAAATGCGATTTTATATTAATGTAATCCGCTTGCAAATTCGACGCTGATTCCGAATCTGTAATCGGTTTTACGCTACGTTCATTATTAAGCATTTTTGGCGATAATATATATATCGACTTAAAGGTTTCCCATTGTGCGATGGATGTATTGCAATTTTTTTTAAAATACTAAAATGCGATTTTATATTAATGTAATCCGCTTGCAAATTCGACGCTGATTCCGAATCTGTAATCGGTTTTACGCTACGTTCATTATTAAGCATTTTTGGCGATATTATATATATCGATTTAAAGGTTTCCCATTGTGCGATGGATATATTGCATTTTTTTTTAAAATACCAAAATGCGATTTTATATTAATGTAATCCGCTTGCAAATTCGACGCTGATTCCGAATCTGTAATCGGTTTTACGCTACGTTCATTATTAAGCATTTTTGGCGATAATATATATATCGACTTAAAGGTTTCCCATTGTGCGATGGATGTAAAGCAATTTTTTTTAAAATACTAAAATGCGATTTTATATTAATGTAATCCGCTTGCAAATTCGACGCTGATTCCGAATCTGTAATCGGTTTTACGCTACGTTCATTATTAAGCATTTTTGGCGATATTATATATATCGATTTAAAGGTTTCCCATTGTGCGATGGATGTATTGCATTTTTTTTTAAAATACCAAAATGCGATTTTATATTAATGTAATCCGCTTACAAATTCGACGCTGATTCCGAATCTGTAATCGGTTTTACGCTACGTTCATTATTAAGCATTTTTGGCGATAATATATATATCGACTTAAAGGTTTCCCATTGTGCGATGGATGTAAAGCAATTTTTTTTAAAATACCAAAATGCGATTTTATATTAATGTAATCCGCTTGCAAATTCGACGCTGATTCCGAATCTGTAATCGGTTTTACGCTACGTTCATTATTAAGCATTTTTGGCGATAATATATATATCGACTTAAAGGTTTCCCATTGTGCGATGGATATATCGATTTAAAGGTTTCCCATTGTGCGATGGATGTATTGCATTTTTTTTTTTAAATACCAAAATGCGATTTTATATTAATGTAATCCGCTTGCAAATTCGACGCTGATTCCGAATCTGTAATCGGTTTTACGCTACGTTCATTATTAAGCATTTTTGGCGATAATATATATATCGACTTAAAGGTTTCCCATTGTGCGATGGATGTAAAGCAATTTTTTTTAAAATACTAAAATGCGATTTTATATTAATGTAATCCGCTTGCAAATTCGACGCTGATTCCGAATCTGTAATCGGTTTTACGCTACGTTCATTATTAAGCATTTTTGGCGATATTATATATATCGATTTAAAGGTTTCCCATTGTGCGATGGATGTATTGCATTTTTTTTTAAAATACCAAAATGCGATTTTATATTAATGTAATCCGCTTGCAAATTCGACGCTGATTCCGAATCTGTAATCGGTTTTACGCTACGTTCATTATTAAGCATTTTTGGCGATAATATATATATCGACTTAAAGGTTTCCCATTGTGCGATGGATGTAAAGCAATTTTTTTTAAAATACCAAAATGCGATTTTATATTAATGTAATCCGCTTGCAAATTCGACGCTGATTCCGAATCTGTAATCGGTTTTACGCTACGTTCATTATTAAGCATTTTTGGCGATAATATATATATCGACTTAAAGGTTTCCCGTTGTGCGATGGATGTATTGCAATTTTTTTTAAAATACTAAAATGCGATTTTATATTAATTTAATCCGCTTGCAAATTCGACGCTGATTCCGAATCTGTAATCGGTTTTACGCTACGTTCATTATTAAGCATTTTTGGCGATATTATATATATCGATTTAAAGGTTTCCCATTGTGCGATGGATGTATTGCATTTTTTTTTAAAATACCAAAATGCGATTTTATATTAATGTAATCCGCTTGCAAATTCGACGCTGATTCCGAATCTGTAATCGGTTTTACGCTACGTTCATTATTAAGCATTTTTGGCGATATTATATATATCGATTTAAAGGTTTCCCATTGTGCGATGGATGTATTGCATTTTTTTTTAAAATACCAAAATGCGATTTTATATTAATGTAATCCGCTTGCAAATTCGACGCTGATTCCGAATCTGTAATCGGTTTTACGCTACGTTCATTATTAAGCATTTTTGGCGATAATATATATATCGACTTAAAGGTTTCCCGTTGTGCGATGGATGTATTGCAATTTTTTTTAAAATACTAAAATGCAATTTTATATTAATGTAATCCGCTTGCAAATTCGACGCTGATTCCGAATCTGTAATCGGTTTTACGCTACGTTCATTATTAAGCATTTTTGGCGATATTATATATATCGATTTAAAGGTTTCCCATTGTGCGATGGATGTATTGCATTTTTTTTTAAAATACCAAAATGCGATTTTATATTAATGTAATCCGCTTGCAAATTCGACGCTGATTCCGAATCTGTAATCGGTTTTACGCTACGTTCATTATTAAGCATTTTTGGCGATATTATATATATCGATTTAAAGGTTTCTCATTGTGCGATGGATGTATTGCATTTTTTTTTAAAATACCAAAATGCGATTTTATATTAATGTAATCCGCTTGCAAATTCGACGCTGATTCCGAATCTGTAATCGGTTTAACGCTACGTTCATTATTAAGCATTTTTGGCGATAATATATATATCGACTTAAAGGTTTCCCATTGTGCGATGGATGTAAAGCAATTTTTTTTAAAATACTAAAATGCGATTTTATATTAATGTAATCCGCTTGCAAATTCGACGCTGATTCCGAATCTGTAATCGGTTTTACGCTACGTTCATTATTAAGCATTTTTGGCGATATTATATATATCGATTTAAAGGTTTCCCATTGTGCGATGGATGTATTGCATTTTTTTTTTAAATACCAAAATGCGATTTTATATTAATGTAATCCGCTTGCAAATTCGACGCTGATTCCGAATCTGTAATCGGTTTTACGCTACGTTCATTATTAAGCATTTTTGGCGATAATATATATATCGACTTAAAGGTTTCCCATTGTGCGATGGATGTAAAGCAATTTTTTTTAAAATACCAAAATGCGATTTTATATTAATGTAATCCGCTTGCAAATTCGACGCTGATTCCGAATCTGTAATCGGT